>VXCM01004162.1:94011-116711 GCA_014773175.1 Lucifuga dentata
GGGGGGGTTCCATAATTTAGAAAAAGATATTTAAAATTTTTACAATTAAGTCTTTGCAAATTTTCATACAACTGATTGAACTGTCCAATGACATAGTGCATATAACATAGTGTATCTTACATTCCTGCTCAATTTTGCTGCATAATCCAGAAATTAGTCTAGAAAACCAATCAGTCATTGTGATGTGAGAGCACATAAGTTTATGTGGTTATTTTGCAGCAGCCTGATGGTAGTTGTGCAAGAAATAGACAAGATAACCACAGTGGATGCACATTTGAGAATGTGCATCACTCCAATTAGAGACTATGGATGGAAGACATACCTGCTGCCTTCAGATGGCTGTAGAGGGACTTAATTAACTGATAGGAAAGGCCTAAATACATGCAGGCTGTTCTGCATAACAGGTGCTGATCTGAGCCAGTTATTACCCTTTACTCTGTATTTGTACAGTCATTGATTGTTGATAATAAGTGCAAAACTTTATTCCTGTTCATACATTTGTTGACTGGTTGAAGAGTGTCAACAAGCAAAATACAAATGAAAGGGATTTGTGTGACTTTGAAAGGTCTTGGTTGGTGCACTTGTGCCAATACAGTGATAAAAATAGGACAGAACATGGGTGCGCTGTTGACCTGACCTGAGCAGACGGGTGGCACATGATGCAAAATATTGTGACATTTGACACAAAATTGCAGTATATCTCTGAATTGCCGTTGACATTCCCTGTATTGCTCATCCCTCCTCACCTCAGCATCTCACCTTCACTCATGCAAACCTGGCAAGAGCAATGTACCACACGAAAATAGAGCCATTTTCTGACTTGTCAAACCTGCTCAAATAAAGTCATTACCTCACCTAAACTTCAAAATAAAGACTTCAAGATGTATAATTTAAATTCTGCCAAAGCTCAGTGAGATGGTGAACTTTTTTTTTTTTCTCTTCACCTGTCTGTGTGCAAGACTGGCACACACCTTTGGGTATATACACAATTTAATCTTGCAACAGATCGCATGCTTGTGCATGTGTGTGTGTGCATGAGCTACCACTAGTCCTCTTTGTAGGAGTTCACGAGCATGTTTATTTATATCTAGAAGTTTAAGTCTGTCAAAGAGGAGGATCATCACAAGGGAGGGAGAAAAACAGAGACAAACAGGAGTAAAAATAAGTGAAAATCGGTTTCATGGTTAATATTGTGCCGCTCCGTGCACTGAACCCATCAGGCCCGTTCAAATCTCTAGGATAGCAGTTCTGCTAACACTGCACAACTCAGCAGTCACAGCTCAGCATGAGTGTGTTCAGTCAGGGAAACAACACAATGTCCCAAGGAGAGCAGAGGGCCCCCCGGCCACAAAGACCACGCAGCCAGGCCGACACCCCACAGCCGCAGAGACGCCAGGAGCGTAAGACTCCCCGCACATGGANCACGCAGCCAGGCCGACACCCCACAGCCGCAGAGACGCCAGGAGCGTAAGACTCCCCGCACATGGAGAAGTTTCTGAACCACGGAAAGGATCCAGGCCTGGAGGGAGGCACCCACATGCACCACAAGGCCACACGGGCCCACCCCCAAGCACACAAGGCAGGCAAGGACCCTGCCAAGGCACCCCCCATCCCCCAACCCCACGGAAGCACGTGAGGTGCCCACAGGCACCCATGCACCATCTTATGTTTGTGCATGAGATGGTGCACTTAAAGGATCTTATACCCCATTTAACTGGACATAATAAATTAATGTTTACAAATCTGTGATCTCTTTGTACCAAAAGAAAATAAATTGTACAAGAAAATAAGAAAGGAATACATGCTTGTTGCTGCTGACTACTTTGATTTTATGATTTTATCACTTCCATTGTGCCTGAAAATATGTCTTATCAGTGCTTACCAAAATTTTAAATAGGGTAAATCTACAATTTCTCAGCTCAAACACTTTGCAGTTAAACTTGAGAATCAGGCTAAGATGTTGCTGATATGTAACTTTAAAAAACTACTGACCTCGCTGAATCGTTTCTCTGCTAAATCGATCTCTTATGTATGCATAGCAGAGAGTAATAGTGCTACTACTACTACTACTACTAGTAGTAGTAGTAGTAGTAGTAGTAACAATAATAATAATAATCTTTTAGCCTATTTAATAAACAGCACATTAACTTTTAATATGTTGCATTGTGGATCCATTTGTTTTTGCACTCAATAAACAACTTAAACTTGGTCCTGAAAGTCATCCTAATTAAACATGCATAGCCATAGCAGGTTGTATGATGGTCAACATTTGTAATTTGTAGAGATAGAACTTTCTTGTTCATTTCAAATTAGCAGTAGTAGCAAGTAGCAGTTGCAAGATTTGCAATTGCAAGACAATATGCAATTTTTGCATCATTACTGACATCCCTGGTCAGTAGGACTCTACATTTTAAAGGAAGTTTGCTTCATATCAGAACAAAGCCTAAAGCTGACTTACTGTACCATAGATAATGTCAAATTCATCACAAGAGTCTCAATTGTGATGCCATTTCCAGAGCCATAATATCCTGAACATCAAGAAGAACACTTGGGGTAGACAGGTAAAATTAATGACTTAATTAATTAAACAAATTATAAACAAGTGACTTATTGATTTAGTTTAGCATTGCAGACCACACCTGCCTATCTGAATTACAATGGAAGTCTGAATATATACATGTGAATAAAGCTGAGTTCATTTTTTCTACTCATTCAAAAATGTGGCATAATTTCTCATACTGAGTACAGCTTAGTCATACACATTTCTTTTTATTTAATTTAGATATACCAGATGTTCTATATGAGATGCCTGACTGCTTGTATATTGTAGTAAATTTCTCAGATGAAACAGTCAATGGAAATAAAGTTATGATCAAGTGAGAAATTGCTAATCAGACCAGATATCTGAAATTTCTCTGTATACCTGTTTTATGTTACCTGTTACTTGTTACCTGTTATGATATGTCAAAAGAAACAACTTTCTAGTTCAGGAGGTTGGGAGTTTTTGAATGGAATCCTAAACAAACATTGATTGATTAATTGATTGATTGATTGATTGATTGATTGATTGATTGATTGACTGATCGATTTTTGAGAGCATCTAGTGGTCAGTAGAGGAAATGCAAATGAAACACAGGAGTGGAGAGCAGGTTCAAGTCTTACAAAATCGATTAACATAATCGGTTGATGATTAATGTTCAACTCACATGTTCTAAAGTTCTTTCTGCATATCACCTGTACAATGCCACATTTACACAGTGAGGCACAAGGTCCAACCTGTTTTTTTTTTTTTTTTTTTTTTTCTTTTTGCTCACATATGGCACATACTGGATATGAGTTGTAAGTATGTAAACTGTGTATGAGATATATGTTAGTGCTACTATCATCAAACATAAAGATCAGAATTTCCTTTCCATTTCAACATGCATGTCGAATGCAACACTCCACTTAAAAGAGGCTATAAAAGAAAATTAGACATAAGCAAAAATATTATTGGCATCAAGACCTGCACTGTAAATGTAGCCTAAATGTGTACTTAAAATCAGGTGCAACGGCATCATGGACATTTTAAATTCTTACTGCTGTAATACAAGACATGATTACTTGGTTTGCTATCAAGACTGTGAAATATATATATATGCACATAATAGTATATCATGAGTGCTTTTTGTTAATTCCATATCAGATCTACTTCATATGAATGTTTTGAGCACAAGAGTTTTACTTTGGACAGTAATGCTTTGTATAGTACTCACCACCTGCGTGACTCAACAAACAACAACAATGGGTGTGATGGGTTTGATGGGCAGGATGGTTATTAATGTAGCTCAGGATGACATATTTGTTCCATTCCAAACAAAAAGCTTCAAGAATTTTGTAAATTTTCTTGAATTACTTCTTCAAATGCCCCAACTATGTCATGCAGCTCAGAATCACGCCTGCTTGAAGCTGGTGTGTCCCATTGGGAAGTGACGTGTCGAATGGGGTATGCACCCTCAACAACCACTCGCCTGATGATGCGATACCAGAAAACTAACTCCACGCGTGANGTATGCACCCTCAACAACCACTCGCCTGATGATGCGATACCAGAAAACTAACTCCACGCGTGACAGACCATAATTCAGACATCCAAGGGTGACGACACCCACTCTAGGTCACTACATCAACCTTCTGCATTTTTATAATCGCTTTCATACTGCAGTGCAGAGGGCCAGATAGACTCCAAGGATATGCAACCCATATAAAATTAAACTATAATGTTTATTGTGGAAGGAAGCAATGCGGCATATGGCATGTCCATTACAGAAACTAAGCACAATATAGGCAATCTGCACAAACATTTTGCACATTGGCCTTCATGGTGAAATCGTACTCTATTAAAGAAAATTCTCTGGTCCAAGACATGCACCTGATGTCAGCAAGCTGCAAAAAGCCAAAGTCATCATCTAACACCACCAGAGAGCCAGATCCTGACATTTAAATAAAAGATGATGGAATTCACAGGGAATGTCGGGCCTCATAGAAAATCTGATAACACAGAATAGCTTTTACCCTGATTTCATAAAGAGGTCCTCACTTGAAGGAAGCATTATTTTTATCTTCTATGGTATACTCGCAGTAAATTAAATGTTCATAGGATGCGCTCCCTATACTTACATACATCTCAGGTTAGCCTTTTTCAAGGACATTGTTTTAATCACGGTGAATCACTAACCTCTCATTTAATTGTGCTGAACGTCTGCTTTGCTTTGGCACTTGCGTGCTGAACGAAACAAGCAGAAATTATGTAAGATAAGTTCCCTTTTGGATTTGGGCACCTCAGACATTTCAAAATGAGACCATTGTCATGTAGCTTCATTGTCAAAAGACAGCAACTGATGAATATTTCATCCCCCCACCTAGTGAACATGTCCTGCATACAGATGTTCTTTGCATTAAAACACTGCTGTGGCCCTGGGCTTACACCATTCAAGTTAGTCATAGTGCCAGTGGACTACCCCCCCCCAAGCTTGTTTGTAAAAATTCAGTGAAATATTTTATTGTACTTATTTGAAGTAATCTTTTATGGATGTCTTGAATAATTAGTAACCTAGTTACCATGAGCTAATTATAATTATTAATGGAAGTCAATGCAATGTCCTTACAAGTAATGTGGAATGAATAAGTGTGTGTGTGTGTGTGTGTGTGTGTGTGTGTGTGANAGAGAGAGAGAGAGAGAGAGAGAGAGAGAGAGAGAGAGACTTGTTCCTTTAAGTGGGTGTCTCAGTATCCAGGTTCTTAAATACCATTTATTTTAGGCGCATTAATTTAATGTCAGTCCCAGTTTCTGAAAATGAGAATGAATTACACTGACCTCCTCCTAAGTGAATTAACATGGGTGATTGTGGATGTAATTGCCAATTAGCATGACTCACTGAATCTACAGTATCAGAGATTAATCATTTCCACTCTTAGATTACTTTAAATGTGAGGAGTCTTTATCATGAACAAAGCCATTACATTAATGCCAACTTTTCCTAATTGTGAGATCCACTGCTTCTTTAAGGATGATGAAATGAAAAGTGATAATGCCATATACAGAGGCATAGTAGGTCTACACGTTACTGTATTGCACAGAGCAAGAGATTAAATTCATATCAGAAGAGCTTAAGGAGATCATTTTTCTTTTGAAAATGTTGCCTACAATTTTTTTTTTATTAATTTTTGGAAGCATACACCATATCCCAGACCTCTGAATACTTCAGAGAAAATATAATGGGGGACACAAATAAACCTCTTGCCCTTTGATTTCATGATTTCATAAAAAAAACAAAAAAAAACAAAAAACAAAACTCCAACCCTCCAGTGCTTCATCTGCCCCACTGCTCTTACTGTCACTCTTTCTAGAGGTTGAAGTAGGTGAGCACCTTTGTTTACTTAAATCAAAATCCAATACTCTACTCTGGCAGTTTCTCTTCCTTTTTTGCTTCCCCAGCAGTTGCTGTGGCACAGCTCAAACAGGTGCCCTTGACTTTTCATTGGGTTATTAACCTGTGGGGGGTGAGCTATGATTCAGGGTGGACATTGAGTCCCTGGAGGCTGCACCGCACCACTGCCAGATGACTCAGGGAAGAGAACATTGGGGATGTAGCAGAGACAATATGATATAAAAACAGGTAAAATCTGTTTCAGACAAATGGAAAACAACAGATGTTTAAAAAGTCTTGTTTTGTTGAGTAGCTGTATCATTGGCTGAATAAATAAACACCAAAATTGCTCGCCAAAGACTGAAAACTTCTTATTTTCCTGGATAGATTCTGTTTATTGCTGGCTTTTTATGATAGCTAAAGCCTGGCTTATAATGCAGCAAGGAGCTTATTACTACCACCAGGCTTTGCTTTGCTGAGACAACATCCTGCATTTCTTCTGTGGTGTGAATGGGACACACAAACTCTCATCAGGGCAAATAACAGTGCAACACTCAGGACTGAAAAAAGGGTTTTTATGAAATCTACCGATGTGGGTAATTTCTGAAAAAGCCAGTTTTCTGCTATTTATTATTTAAACTTATGGTATTGCTATGAGCTTACATTATTTATATCTCAAAATTGGTGGCCTCTGCAATGTTTCACTTCAAATTGGCAAAGCTAAAAAACTTAAAACTTAAATGTAACAATCATCTCTAGACTCAACAGATTATATACACAGCAAAAAGATTTTGGGAAATAAAGTTCTTGCTAAAACGGTAATCCAGAATGACACATCATACATGTGTGATCACTCATAAAATCAAGTATGAGTTTTCATCTGGTGATTGGTCTGGTCCCTTGTGAGGTGGCTGAAGAGGCCAGTCCGTGATCGGCAGGTCCTATTAAACTGTGGACATGCCATTGAGATTATGGTGGATGTTGCTGGTTGGGCCTTTCAAAGTCTGTTTCAAGCTATGTAGCCCCTCACAGACAGTCCTTCTTTAGTTTGCTCTGTTCTGTGCTATATCCTGCCATCCATTCAGGCTGATGTGACACTTTCTCAGGTAGATGTTGGTATTATCTTTGTAGTGCTTTTTTGCCCTCCAGGAGTGCACTTTGCATCCCAGACTATATCTAGGAGTTGTTTAGGAAGGTAGGAGTGATGCATGCAAATGACATGGCCAATCCATAGCAGCTGGCATTGAGCGAGGGTAGTGAATATTGAGTTAATGCTGCTTGTTTTTTGTAATGACTGACATGACTCAATTATACCCTAAAGTGAGGCCCAAAGTTATTACGAGACAGTACAACATATTCATCATGTAGTGACAAACAATACTGAAGACAGACAGTGATCCACATAGATTCACAGTCATTTAACCTTCGTGTCCAATTTCATGCATATATAAAAAAGAACTTGACTCTTTTCTTTTGACTCCTCACCTGTATTACGTGCACACTGGCTCCTGTGGAGCTTCAGGGAGCAACAAAGGAGAGTTCCACATTAAATAAAAAATGAGCAAAGTGAGGGAAGTTTCATTATTCATCTCACACTGGCATGTCGAACTCCCTAACTTCCCGAAGGGAACACTATAAAATTTCAATTGGCATCATTCTATGTGTTGAGTTTTAATGTCAATATTGCAGACAGTCTTCAACAGCCTTGCAGCCTCCCTTCTGACTCCAACAAGAAACTTCAAAGGAGCACTTCTCTGAATCCCTCAGTCTTGCATTAAAAATGTTAACCTTGGAGACATGCTAACTACCCAGGCGTGTATGTTGTCGAATTCCAATGAAGATTCTGATCATTCAAGACAAGGAAGAAAAAAAGGAGTCAACCATGCCCTCTGCCCATCGATCTGTTTGTCCACTGACCATCAGTCTGTCTACTTGGCTACTTCAGTCTCTAACATACATAAATTCAATGTGACTTCATTCTTAGAAAAATTACTGTTTTAAAGCACAACTCATAAAAGGCTTAAAATGAATCATTAGCAACTCTTACTGTAAGAACCCATCATGCACAAAGCAATAATTTGTGTTTACACAATATGAGGGACATAAGCAAATGACATGCTCAAAAAAAAAAAAAAAAAAAAAAAAAAAAATCTAATTCTCCTGTTCTCTGCTGTCTAAGAGCAAAAAGCAAAAACACAGCATAGCAAAGCTGAGAGCTGGTTCTTTTGGGGCTTGCATGTCTGCTGCTCAGTTAGCCTCAGATGTGGAGCTCTAATGGTTGGCAGCTAGGACTCCACCAGAGTGCCAGTGTGCCATTACTGTTACCAGGGCTTTGGAGGTAGTATCAGATATACACTGGCAGGAATTATTGTGCAGGTGCTGTAGTTGCACTTGGTTATATTAGGCAATGAATTACATGCTATCCTCCAGCAAATATCCTGTGACATGACAGGAAACCCCACAAGACTAAAGTTTTTAAATTCCTGTCGGGTTACTATTTACAGGGTATCAGGAAACAAATATTAAAGACAAAGTTGTGAAAACCAAGAAGAAAAAAGTGACAAAATGGGGCCTGAATAGAGTACAAGAAAATACTTTTCTAGCCTCACAGATATGTGGACATTGTCACATACAAATCTGGAGAAAGTAGCTAATTTAGTGTACTTTTGTGTAATTGGTTTGATAATACCTAAAATACATTAAAAAAAAAAAAAAAANTAAAAAAAAAAAAAAAGAAAAAGAAAAAAGAAAACAGATAATACCTAAAATAATATAATCTGTTAATTTTATTTACAGATACTACAACACTGGGTCAGCTTACTGATATTTAATTTTCAGAATGATGAACTTTTTAAAAAATTGTTAATATGAGACAATGAAAATTTGAAAGGTAATTATATCTGGAACTATATAATTATATATGTTCAGGTATGTTTAAGCTTACTCTCTCTACAGAAACCTAAACATGGAACTGGAAAACTTTGCCCCATCTGTTATTGATGAAGGTCCTGTAGTGGTAAACTACCATGTATCTGAAAATCAGTCTGAAATTAATCCAAGGAAAGGGGAAAAGGCCTGTTTCTCCTATTTTAAACTTGTATCACTGAGTTCAAATATTCTTTATAAAATTTATCTTAGTTGAAAATCTCATGAAAACCAATTATATAAGGCAAGCTCTCCATTTGATAGACCTGTAAGGAATATATTTCTTACTTATATAGATAGTCATCTGTAGATAGTCATTATCCCTGTGCATTTGGAGCAAAAACACAGTCTGTCAATCGTGTCATTTAGAGAGAGCATGAATGAGAGGGGAAATGTCATTAGTGAGATAGGTAATCTGTTTCTGGAGCGGAATCAAAGATCATAATTGGATTTCCTTCAAGGCTGCTCCAAGCTTTTCAGTGATTTAACCCACTATATTAATAATGACTGTAAGGTGACTGAGTTTGAGAGAGAGATTGGTGAAAGATACTTTTCTCTACAGAAGCCTGTGACATATTGTATGTCTGACTACAGCAGTGATAACCCTCCCTAAAAAATGTTTTAACAATCTAAATGAGTTGGCAGTATAGATTGGTTATTGTGTGAAAGAGGGGAAAGAATAAGGAAAGAGCATGAGGAGAAGGAAGAGAATCATTATTTTACTACACAGTGCAGCAACTGTGACAAAATGGTTTTAAGAATAAGATCATGCCATTGCTTCTGACAGATGCTAGACAAAAAAGAACATGGAGGCTGATACTATGGATGAAGATGTTTATATGGATAAAGTGGTAGCAATGACAGAATTTATAGAAAACATTCCACATCCTAATCCATGTATCTCAGAATACATCCCACTAATGAGCTCTGCTTTTGTCTAACATGCTTGGAATGGCTCACAGCTTGAGCTCTCAGCTCAACATTCAGTTTTTTTTTTTGTTTTTTTTTTTTAAAGATTAGTTCAGTAATATGGTTCCATGCAATCACTGACAATTAAGATGGTGGATAACACTAAAATATTTTAATCAGAATAAAGGAAATTCTGTTTTTAGGATAAATTTCTTCTTTTACAACTGACACTTTTTGCTTTACTTAAATGGAACTTATACGGATTTGCATGCTCTTATTTTCATCTAGGTCTGCTTTGAAAACAGACCCTTTAAGCCCTCTCCCAAAAAGTCTGCTCTGTTCTGATTGGCCTGTTGCATCAGGCTTTCACTGGCAATACCCACAGCCTGGGAAATACGGATGCTCCAAACACTGACTTGCAATACTCGTATTACATGGATGTGTCAAACCATATGTGTTACATGTTGACAGTTATGGAAGTAAAGGACCAATTAAAAACAAAGCTTTCAGGGAAGTTCAGGACCAGTGGGTTTGTCTTACTTAATGAATTTCTATAGCCTTCAACCTCAAGTTTTGCAACTTTGACAATGTTCTACATATACTGTTTGGAGTTTGCATAGTATATTGCACTGTAAAAATGAGGGGAAAAATAACAAAAAGCATGTGTGTGGTGTGTGAAACTGGAGAGTGAAATTATTACCATATTTTGTGTATGTGTGTTGTGAAGTATTAAAGAGCAGCAGACATTTTCACCAACAATGAACACAACATTAACAATTTATCGCAGCACTGTAAGCCCTCATTTTCCTCATGTTCCGTTATTTACAGCAGGTATAATTGATGATGATGATATACAATTGATGCTTATCCCTTGAGCTGTTAAATGAAGGTGAAATGAAGTGAAACACAAGTATGAATATTACAGGAAACAGTATACTGAGTAAGTGTATGTCTATTAATAGGATGTATTGATTACATCCCATTAATGATAATTAATGTGATTTAGACCCTTGGCAACTCAACAGAGCATTCTGCTGTCCCAGAATGCTCCATCTTTCCCCAAGCCCAATCTCAGTGCACATGCTAAATTTAATTTGCAGATATTTAAATTTTTCAACCACGTAGTCAGTCTCATCAGTAAATCGTGTCATTGTCTCATGCAATGTGATCTAATTTATATTTACCTCATAATAATGTATTTTGAAGTCACAATATTACAAGGATTACTTAAAGAATGGTATGACGTTTATTTTTCCCTGTCAATTTGTACTACAGTAGTTTACATAAGGTTTATTTCTGTGATTACAACTGTAAAATCAAAAGTAAGACAACTGGAATTGTCAACCTGTACTGATATGAAATGTCTGTGAAGTGGAAGTTATTAAAAGCACTTCTCTTCCATTTTACTGCCCGTTTCTTCCCCCTTGAGCTGGAATCCCATTGGCTGTTGTCAGGATGGTTGTCTGATTGTCTGATTTCACTATTGCAAACAATCTTAAGCTGCTTCAGTTTAGACAAGCCTGGCCAGACTGGGCCTGACAAAGCAAAAGATGTCATTCAACTTAAACTGGTGTCAAGTCATCTGGCGTTTGGAAAGAAAGAATGAAGGATGGCCTGAAGGTGAAGTAAGAAGGATGATCCAACTGATGCCAAATCCCAATAGATTCAAGAAACTTTCACTTAATTGTGATGAGCAGACCAGTGGAATCATTTTGGACCCAAGCCCCAATGAGAATGATTGAGTTTTGTGATGTTTTTCAAATCTTATAACAGCAAAAAGCAATTAGCAAAGACATGAGTGGCATGGTGGATCAGTAGTTAGCACTATTTCTTCAGGTTCCGGTTTTGAATTTGACCCAGCTGTTTGGGTTCTTTCTCTGTGAAGTTTGTATGTTTGCTTTGTGCCTGCATGGGTTTTGGGTCCTATTGTAGACTGGTGACCTGTCCACTGTGTATTTCATGCTCAGTGAATGCTGGATGGATGGACAGACTCCAGCTCTCCACAACCCTGATCAGAATAAATGAGATGGAAATGGATAGATGGAAATAACAAAGACACGAGGGAGGCATGAATTGAGATTAACCTCTCTTTCTGTACTGCTGACTGACAGATTTCAGAGACATTTCTCTGTGATGGCCCTCATGAAAGAGGGCCTGTGGGATCGTTCATGATTGGGGGCTTGTGAGGTAAGCCTCTTTTTCCACAAATAATTTGACAAAGGAAGGCACAGCACCACAAAATAGAAGAAAATATAGTTAAATCAAACACATGAAAGAATGAGGAAAACATAACATCAATTCCCAATATGAAGTAGAAAGAGTCAAGCAACTTCAACAAAGAAGGTGAACAAAAATTGTTCAAGATTTATTCATAGAGAAACACTTCACAACTGATTGAAGGGAACTATCGCTGCTACCATGTGATTCACTGAGTAAAAACATGGGTGTACTAATTATTTATATCCTTATATTGGAGAATCCTTTTGAAAATTAGATGATGCAAAATAACATTGCTGATACAAATGACCAAGTTGAGGTTTCTCAGCAGGGCAGTGAGGGAGAACCTCGACAAGAGAAGCCAGTTAAGGTGACAGGCACTTGATAGGAATAAACCTGACCAGGGGCCTTCCTTTGGAACTGCTCCAAGCACAGCTGACTGGCAGATGACTTTGGGCAAACTCAGGACATGCTGGAGATGTAAGTTTTTATTGTAGATTTTTTCTGGATTTTTTTTTGTTTTTTCCTGTTGTGTGTTATGTTTTTATCATTTTATATTTGCAGGTATTCAATTTAACATCCTGGCATGGGACTATGGATAAAAATATGTCAATATATTGGCTAAATCTTGCAGTTACATTTTGATTGCCAATTAATATGCATTGTCTCAGTTTAAATAAATAGATACAAAATTCCCAGGAAGAGCTGGAAGAAATTATTGCTGTGTAAAGGACATCTGCTGAGGTTGCCCTGTTTCCATTATAACACTGATCTAAGAAGCTACAGCATTAATGGATGTATTTGTGGATAGACAGATGGTTGTTTAGCCAGTGCTCATAAAACATTACCTGTAGTGTTATTACAATCAGTGCCACGAAGGACTTCATGTATTGTTACTGACATCAGTGTAATGTAATGACAAGAATACAGATTAATAAAGTTTCTCGTCATCTCTAGCTCTCAGCTGCTTCCTTTTTTCCTCTCAGCTTGTCATCTGTAAATGAAGGCGACCCAGGCCTCTGTGAAACTTTTACATTAAAGGTGAGCTGAAAAGGACAGATTAAATAATTGAATTGCTTAGATTTTATGATATAGTAGAGCCTGAGTCTTTCTTTGTATTGTTTTCAATAAACCTGCAATGATTGTATATTGTCATAAACCGCCATTACAATATGTTCACAAATTATAAAAAAATACGTGCTTTACATTCCATGAGGTACTGGACAGAGGTCAAATTATGTGAATGTCTAAGGGGTTTATGTATAGCACAGGGGTTTATGTATAATACTTGCTAACTCCCCTGTCATTTTTGCTTCTATTTTGTGCCTGGATCTGAAGTCGATTATCCCCAATAGCCGGTTTGATACTGCCATACGAAGCATCAGGCAAACCTCAGAGGGTTTTCTCTATCAGGTTGCATTTTCATTGCATCATTTCTCTCCTCTCTCTCTCTCTCTCTCTCTCTCTCTCTCATGGTTGTCTACTTGTGCTAAACTATCCTCTCAACTGCATCACAACTCAATGGAAAGAAGTCATTAACAATTTCAAAGCCAATGAAGAATGAAAAGACATTAGAACTCTTGTTTTCCTAAAGGGGTTTTGCTTTAAACATGCAGGTGTTTGTTGTGTAGCTCATCACAGAGTTTGATCTGTTTGCTGACCTTTCAAGGGAGTCCTTGTTAACCCAATTGCAGTTTTATTATCCTTGCTTGTACAAATCAAGATGAGCGAGGAGAGAACCTGTTTACTATGTATAGGGAATGCCACAGCTGCAATAGGCTAACACTTCGTACAAAATATCTGCAGCCATGACAAGGCCATGAAACATGCTAAGTAAATAACAGGTGGAATTCAGTGCAGAGGCAGCAGATGAGTAGGTACAGTAGATGCTAATGGGGCTTGTAAATTAGTATATAGTCTATGCTCATAATAGTTAGCAGCAACCTTAACATTTCTAGCTAATGGTTAGCTTTGGATCTAATAGCTAGCTACATCCAAATCTTTGTCTTTGTTTGGCATCATCAATCTGCTCCTTGTGCTGATCAAGGCTCAGCTCAGACTATCTCACATGCAGGCAGCGAGGTGAGCGATGTGCTAACTGCTAACTGCAGGCAAACTTATACAGTATAAGCAGCCTTACAATGGGTCAAAAGCAGAGAATTTTGCCACGGGGTCAATAAAATGCATAAACTAACTTTTCCCTAAAAATGCATAGGGCACCATTCCCTACTGTATCTATACTGATACAGCACTTATTTACACTGTGAATCCCAAACAGAGCAGTGTTGACTTAAGTCCTTAATCACATCCAGGTAGATAAAATCACCTGTAGTCGCTGATTTGCCAGGGCCATTTGTATTCAAGGTTGAATACTAGTAGGGTGTCATTTGCATTATCAGAGACTCAGCACTAATGATAGTCCTGGTTTTAGCCTTAATCAGATTGCTTCACCACAGTCCCTTATTGATATTTGCATGCCACAGTACATCATGATAAGTAATGAGAAGATTATTCACTGGAGGTATCCATTTGTGTACTCCATCTGTAAGTAAAGGGAGTGCTGTCCATGCTTTTGTCCCATAGGGACTGAACGGAGACAGTAAGCAATGACAAACATACAGTCACACATACAGTATAGTAAAAATAATGTTTGTTTCAGTCAGAGTCTGACAGATGATCCACCTTTAGACCCTAAATCACCTCATGGTTAGGATTTTGCAAAGCCATAGTTATTCCTAACCAGAAAGTTTCCACAAGAAATAAATTACTCTCTTGCAAGCCAAAATTAAGCAAACATCTGGCGGTGAGCATGTTAAGGGGATTAAAAGGAGTGTAACAACCTTAGAGGAATATAATCTGAAAAGAAACATTTGCAACATAAAGAACCTAGGATTGGAAAGGCTTGGATTCCTACAAGGATAATTTCTTTCAGGTGATAAGAATAGACCTCCAAACATTCCACAACTTCACACCAAACACACAAACCATCCATCAGAGCTGTTCCACACCAGTAAGCATCACTGTGTTATTATAGTTACTATATTTTCCACTCCAAAACAGAAATAACAACCCATTAACTGCGTGACAAAACCTTTGACTCATTAAGGCAGATAATGAAACAAAACCTGCTCATCAACAACACATTCTTCTAAAAATGAAAACTAGCAAAATGTTTATTGAATGCTGCACAGATGGTACGTTTCCTGTGGGCATCAGAGCATGGAAGCACTTTGGCTGAAATTCAGTGAAATAAATTTCTATCTTCATAACTTGTCAATTATCTCAGAAATGGTTGTGCATCCACACATACAATGCTGTTATTCAAAACTGAAATTACATATGCTGTGATTTGTACCCATAGACTTTGTTCACCAGGAAGATTAACCACCTCATCATCCATTTTTCATGAGCCTTTGCAACAAAAAACAATTGCATTAATAACAGTATGAAGAAAGTAAAAAAGAAGAGAGCTATTGCATCAAATATAAAGCTACCTTTTCTTCATTCTTGCTTTTCCTAAGCTGCTTTTCTGCAAGAAAAATCTTGACTGTTCAGTTGTAGCTGCAACACTTTAGATGTAGGAATTTTTATTCTTTTGCATACATTTGAGGCTGCATATTTACAGTGCTGTGGCAGACCATTTTCTACAGCTGTACTGTATATCCAGTGAAGATAGTCGTGTGGCTACTTCCAAATATTGGAACTTGAATCCATCTTACAGGAATGATACTGGCTGGCTCTGCTTCAATCCTGCTATCATAAATCCCCTGAGAGCTTCCACTGTGGACAATTCTGAGGTCCATGACTGCTAGTTTGGTGCAGTGTGAATCCCATTTGGAAACATTTGGCTCTGTTTGATAGTCAGTTCTCAGAAAATAAAAATAAAAATAAAAAGAGAGAAAAGCAGATATTTTTTGTTTTGTTTTGTTTTTTATTACACATACTTTCCTTAACCAAGAGATATAGTACAATAGAAAAGGGGGGAAAAAATCAGGTACCACCTAAAGTGGTAGTAAAGTGCTGAAATGAAATACACATCATCATCTCTCCCTATGGTAATAACGTACAAAAATAATGCATAACAAAAATCAAACATTATTGGAAAACATATTCGACTATTACATTAGGTTTTTTTTTTTTTTTTTTTTCCTTCTAACAACAGTTTCAGTTTGGAGTAAGGAGACCATGGTCTTGCAGTCTCCTACAAAGTATCTCTTGCCACCGGAAGGCATCATAAAACACAAATGGTTGTTTTCATTTTTCAATACAACATTGGTACAGCAAGTCAATTTAGTTCTAATTCTTAAAATACTTAACTTGGGAAATTTATTATGTTCAACATTAAATTGCTTTTGCAGAATGGCTACATAGTCCAAGGAGGGGGGAAGGAAAGTGGGAAAACAAGGTTTTGGGGTAAAGAAGAAGAGCCAGGTTGGAGTTGGATGGAACAGGTAGAATGGTACCATCTCTGTATATATTTGAATTTTATCTGCAATCCATTTACAGTACTCTATTTCCAATCCTTTTAGTTTGCCTTTATGCTTAAATATGTTCAGAATTGTAAGATTTTTTTTTTTTTTTTNATTTTTTTTTTTTTTTCTAAATGCAGTTTGTTACCTGGGGGTTTGATTTAATGGCTGGAAAGGCAACATTACTGTAAATAGATTATTTTAAATGAGAGACCACCTTGAATGATGCACTCAAGCTTTTAAAGGCCAAACTGTGTTGCTGGAATGTTTTCAAACCTCACACCAAACTGTCATGTCAGACATGATAAGGCTACATCTGCAACTGTCGAAGCGTTGGTCTCTTCTGACCTGAACTGGGAGATGGGAATGTGCCCAGAGCAGTATTTGACACCTCAGTGAATCTCATTACCATAAAGCAGAGTAGAGAAAAAGCCACACTTACGCTGCATGAAATATATAACAGTGTCCCTCAGATAGCTGTACTGTTATAGCTCATTGTCAGGGCATAACAAGTGCCACAAACGAGCAAAAATGCTTTGACTTTGAGAATACATCAGTACTGACAGTGTTTACATGAACCAAAACAGTTGCTCACAGTGTTTACTTTCTTTGAAGGTGTTATGAATGAATAAAAGCTGTGACAGCCTCTTGCTGTGCTTACCGATGTTCCCTGCATGGTCTCAGAGTGGTCAGTGCAGCATAAAGTTGGCTATGGCTGGTACCGCTTGGCCTCTCCTGCTTTATCTAATCACTCAGACATGGCCAGGTCTGAGGCATGCTGCCCTAACTCTACACTAGCTCCCGGCAAGGTTGAGGCAGAGAGTACACTGGCTAAAAGCACATCCACAGTCATATCCCCAAGATTATCTACAGTAACACACAGACATCCTCTTAGCCTCTCATCTGTTTCTCCACCTTACTTTTATGTGACTGTTTTTTTTTTTTT
Source organism: Lucifuga dentata (assembly GCA_014773175.1). Taxonomy (NCBI): domain Eukaryota; kingdom Metazoa; phylum Chordata; class Actinopteri; order Ophidiiformes; family Bythitidae; genus Lucifuga; species Lucifuga dentata. The sequence continues at coordinate 111,387 of VXCM01004162.1, forward strand.
TTTNTTTTTTTTTTTTTTTGCATAACTTAGTTTTATGAATCAAGAAAAATGGGTATGTTTGTTGCACAGTAAAATCTTATTGAATAAAATGTGAGAAATCTTAGCAGTTCAGTTGACTAAATATGTAAAATAAACAAACTTTGTAGTGCTGTGGAGATCTAATAATTCTGCTCATAGCCTTGCTCATACACTATAAATAAAACCAAAAATTAGCTTTACAAAAAAAAAAAAAAAAAAAAAAAAAAAACATTTACTGAGCATGTGAATACAATTTCAATGGTTTGAGTGCAGTTTGCTTGCTTGTTCAGTATGTTTTATTAAATCATATAATTTCCCAATGCAAACAAGTTTTATTCCCCATATTATGAAACTGGTAAATTTCAAGGGAGCTATGATTCAGCAAACAAATACTGTACAAACTGAAAGGTCATGGATTTGGGTACATTTTTTCAGCACTACCACAGAAGTGGAGACTGATTGCTTGTTAATGCTACAAACTTGAGGCTGTATATAAAAGTTCTTCTTAGGCCTACTGTCTGCCTTTCCTTCTTTGCCTAGAAGCGTATCATCCAGCTATAAACTGAAATATGTTGCATCAGTAATCTCTGCACCTCTGTTTGTGTCTTATTGGCCCCAGGTATATTGAGGCATCAAAGCAGCAAGGGAGCTCAGAAGCTCAGAGAAGGAGGCCTCCTTGGCACCCTTCCTCTGATGGTCTGGCAGCTGCAGCACTTTCAAAAAGAGGAGAAGTGGGCATGGATGAATGATGGTTGATGGCTTCCAAAGGACCGCTGACTGCCAGCATGAACTTTCTCCCTTTTATGCACTTCAACAGAAATAAAACTCTTAATGGGAAATACATTACAAACCACACCATGCAAAGTTTTGTTCACTGATAGATCTACAGTAGCAAATAATCACATTTCCTTACTTTAAGTTAATTAGTTTATCTGACAGGGATTGCATCTGTAACCCTGGTGATGAATATATAACCAATAAGTGTAAATATTAAAATTACAAGCATTAAGGTAAATGCACGGACAGACATTTACAGTAGTAAATAATTGATTTAATTTATTAGGGCATTTATGTTTTATACTGAAGACATTTTGATAAAAGTGACAGGTCAAAGAGGAAACGTGGACAACAAAGGTAATGATGTTGCATACTGAAAGTCATGAGTACCAACTGAGGCTCTGTCCAGTCAAGCCAGATGACATGAATATATTAATAATGGATGATATTAATATAAAAAATATACCACTCAGTTCAATTATATATGATACTGTCCACTTCAGTAGCAGTAATTATATCTGTTTTCATTTGCATCTAGACTTTTATCAAGTAAAGGACATACAAAAGTAAAAACTGGAATTACAGTACATGCTGACACATTTCTATTATTTTCAGTCTTGAGACAGCACACGTTCCTGGCAAATTGAGCACTGCCAGCTACAGTACGTGGGGTCAGTCTCTCAGGCATGTTTAGCAGGGCTGCCTTATCCCCTGCTCAATCTTTCCTTTTGTTTTCCTTCATGAAAATAAATGAAACAGTGCAGTCATCTGCAGAGGCGAGCCAAGCCGCCTTGACTGAGGAGGCCTTCGGGCTTCGTCAGGCTTTTCAAGCATGTTGTCATGGCAGTTCAGAGAGAGTGAGGGAGAACACTGCAGCCCAGCAGTGCTGTGGAATGACAATAGGAAAGGACTTAGGTGAAGATTGCTAATGTAGAATGTCAATCATAGGAATGTTGTACTAATGTCTAGTATGAAAAACAGCCTGTGACCATAATCCTCCTGAAGGACAATGATGAAGGGTACCAATATGAAAGGGTGTACAAGTTTTAACAAATTACTTTTGATTACTAAATTATGATGCTTTATAGTTTTTTAAGAAACCATTAATCCTCCATCCTAACTGGCCTTTTAAGCTCTTTAATTCATCAGGAAGACTATCCAAATGACAGTTTGACCACTTACTGTCTGAAGACTGCAGAGCATCCAAACAAAATTGCACTTATTAATAATGTATTAAAATTTACACCTGCAGACTTGATGCATTATCGTAATGGAAAACCACTTATTCATAACTCAGTGATGACATTTATAACTGCACACTTGATGGCTTATTAGTAACAAACTTATGACCCTTTAAGTAGTGATTTTTCACCATCTTGCAACACAAAAGTTGCCAATCTACAAAGTAGTAATGGATTAATTGTTGTCAACTAACAGCCATTACCTACAACTTATCAAAGTTCTGCTGCTAGTGGTTACTTGTAGAGTTACGGTATGCTCCACTTTCATTTGTTCAAGCTCTGAGCTTTGTAATTTATTCTTTTAATTAATGATATGACCAACCATGTGCTATTTTTCCTCTATGATTGCTAATCTATACTGTGCAGGGTGGAAGTAACAGTGCTGATTAGAAAGCAGAACAAAGGGGATAATGATGCTTAATGACGCAGTTCAAATGGACTGCCCTCAAGTTGAATTCAAGCTGTTAGATCAGAAAGTTTTATAGAGTTTGAGGGTGTCTTATAGTTCAGTCTTCTTATATGGCTTTATTTGCTCAAAGGCTGCAAGTTTAGAGGGATGACGAACCAACCCAGGAGAGAGCAGTGAGGTCTTAATGAGTTACGTAACTTCCCCAGTACTGCATTTCCTCTGATGTAGCACCAGCCCAAGACTTTGGAGGACTTAAAGCTAATCCACAGACGGAGGGAGATTTGCAGGTAGACAGGCTAGAATTTTTATTTGATGGCTTTCTTTTTCAGGAAGCATAGAGACAGAGATGCCAGCAGACTAATACACAGTCAGTACCAGATAAAGAAACTTCTTTGGTTTTGTTTTTGACCTTAAAGTGTGATATGAAAACACATACAGGCTGTTATCCAAAGATTTTATAGAACTGCTGTGGGCTTAAGGAGAAATCTTTTGAAGACAAATACAGCAATACAGCAAATTGAGCTAAATTGTGTTTTTTGTGCATGCTTACACATACTACTGATATCAGCCTAGAAACCACTTCCCTGACATTCGTGTTACACAAAAACTGTTCAGGTATGAGTTAACATTAAAGGATCATACTTGTGGTCTTGCATGTTTGAACCCATTAAATACTGCATACCCCTTATGTTGCTGGCAACCATTTTGCAAAGCATAAAACCATATTTTAGTTTTTGTGTTTTTTGTCAGATCCTCTAATCTTTCAAAATCAAATGTTAAGGTGATACACCCACCTTAAAATTCAATGTTTTGCTTGCTGACACATGCCTGAAAGCAGAAGGTACTGCCATTTTAATTTCCTGGTAAAAGCAGTCTTTTCTCCTGGGGTTACATTCTTGGAGGAGACATACATTTTCTTCTGTCTGTAGTTCATGTTGGATTGGTTAAATTAACAGACTTCAATAACAACAACAACACACACACACACACACACACACACACACACACACACACACACACACACACACACACAAAAAGGTCCACTGTGATGGATTACCTACAGTAACTCAAGCACATGTTAAGTCTCTACAAGTTGATTGATGAACAGAAATGGAATGAACTGAAACCAATGGCTGCCTGCATGGAAGATAGGAAAAACAATTTGAAAATTTACTGCTCCGGTAGCATGCTTTTGAAAATGGTTGGCAGTAATATAACTTGTATGCAGGCAGTATTATTGGGCTCAAATATGCAAAACCACAGGCATGGTCCTTAAAGTCTAAAGCTGTATTTGTGCTGGACTAACTTTAACTGGGAACCTCTCGTGATTTGTAATGTTAGATACCTCTGATCTTAATCCCTTGTGAATCTGCCACGTGGTTTTGTAAGTAAAGATTTAATTGCAGTTTACCAAGCATATTTCAGAAACCATTGAGGTCATCTGATCTGAATAGCCATCTAAATTGGCATCTCGGCAATTGGGGTGAATTTTTCTCACAAGCAGTATTTCCTTATTATGCACATGCCTTGTACAGCTGTGGAGGCTGTGGTGGATGGAGCTTCTTTTTCTTTTTTTTTTTTTGTGGTGAAAATTCTGTACGCTCTTTAGTAGAAAGCTGAAATGCAGAACAAAGTCTTGAAAGTAAAGTCATCACAATGTTTATCTTAGATAGTTGCATCTTTGAAATCATTTTTTCAGTGATTTTGGAGAATCTACTAATGCATGACCACTTCAGAAATGTGCAGTTTTGAGGTAATTACTGATTAATCATGAAACTAGCTGAGACCAGCGGCAAAACTACCATATATGCAGGTAATGCAGCTGCTTTGGGGCCTGGCCAGGCACCTCTTCATCTCTTTTATCTTGCCATTATCTGTCACAAAATTTCAAACACTTCAAGTACTGACTTACAGTATACATGCAATCACTCATCTTCAGTGCTAAGCAGTAAGTATTTATATTACTCAATGAACCAAGTCATCTGCTCCATGGTGTCACATACTTGATGTCATTCATTCACCAAATAAATTACAATACAATAACATAAAACAGTTTTACATATACAACCATATAGTTTATAGACTCATACCTCTATGTGACATGTCTAAATTAAGTTTAAATAAGGATTAATGGGCAATTTGATGTTCAAAAATTAGCAAAGTATTCCCGCGCAGACTCTGGGACATGGGTACTACTGCACAGCAAAGTCCACACAGAAGAATCAAGTCAGCAAGCAAGTGAACGAGCAACAGAGTACAAACACAAAAGCGGGTTTCAGAAGCAAAAACTGAAAGAAGCAGCAGAGAAAGGAAAAAGCAAAGCTTCCAAAAAATAGGCAGTTTCTTTAAAAAGAAAGACAAGATAGCAAGCACTAGTTTTTTCTACTGAGCAAGAGCGGACACCTGCTAATGCTAACAGCAGCGATCTAAAATGTTTAATAGACAACTTTGCACAGTGAAAAGCCCGGATTTATTATCATAAATTTATTATTTATTTGACTAATTTATTTGACCTACATACTTGGTAGGTTGTGTTTTTAAGACCTATGCACAGACATGAATAATACTGAATAATACTGTCAATGTGCGGGTACGCTCCGATTATATTTTCATCTGTATCAAGGTGCGCTGTCACCGATTATGTTTTCATCTGTTATGGTGCTCCAACACCAGATTTTGTCAAGTACAGCTACTAGTACTGTTTTACTAGTAATCATTTCATTTAGACACCAACAGTGCATTTGGCTGTTGCTGGTCATTTTAAAGCTGCATGGTCAGTCCTTATATTTGCTGCTGACGTTACGTTATGTTACGTCTGATTGTGATATTGTGAGATTGAGCTGCTGGTGAGGAGAGGAGCACACAGGGCCACTGCTGGCT
>VXCM01004163.1:0-57943 GCA_014773175.1 Lucifuga dentata
ATTTATTCGGGCTTGGGACTGGCACAAGGAGGACACTGGCTTGTGCCCCCTTGAGGCTGCATTAATGCACATACTCATTATTCGCATTATTCGCATAAAAATAGTTGGATGGAAACGCGCATTGAGAGGCAAATATCAGGAGATTTTTACTGCTGAACTCATTTAGCTAAGTAAAGTTTAATGACGTATGGTTATAAGCTGGACTTTCCCGGCCAGCTGATCCGTGGGCTGAAACAAAAACCTGAAAAACAGTCCAGATGTCTGATCCTGATCACGCTGGCTGTCTGACTCCTCAGGCCTGCTGGACGCTTTGCACAGACGTGAACGGCTCACGTCCTGTCATTCATGGATTTCACACTTTTATGACGGCCGTGCTTCAAAGCCAGGCAGCCGTAAGCCAAACCGGCAGAAAAAGAAGCAGCAGCTTCCGGTTTGTTCATCCACAACATGTGGCAGGAACAGAATCCAAGCGGCAGCCATTTGTCTCTTTATAATTACTCATACAGGTGTTTCTTTCTTTCTCATCTCCTTTCTTTTTCTCCTCTTTTCTCTCTCTTTTTACTCTTTCTTCTCTGTTCTTTTTAAGCCTTCTTTTCTTCCTTCTCTTTTTTAATTTTCCTTTCTCTTTCTCTTATCTCCCCCTGTTCTTTCTCTCTTCTCTCTCTCTCTTCTTTATCTTTCTTTTTCTCCTCTTTTTCTTTTTCTCTTCTTCCTTTTCTTTTTCTCATCTCTTTTCTTTATTCTTTTTTCTTCTCTTTATTAATTTTTCTTTTCTCTTTCTTTTTTCTTGTTTTTTCTTCTTTCTTTCTTTTTTCTTTTCTTTCTATTTCTTCTTTCTTCTCTCTTTTTTCTTCTGTTTCTGCTTCCTTTTTTCTTTTCTTCTTTTTTCCTCCTTTTTATTTGTACAGGTGTTTCCTCACCTCCTCCACCAGTCGTTCGTCAAAGTTGTTCGCCATCATTTGTTTTTTTTTTTGTCTAAACTTCCTCTTCTGCCATGTTTCTAAACTTGACCAATCGTTGAGAAAGGCACATTTATGTCATGTGAATGCCATCCATGTTGCTTCAAATGTCACAAGCATCCCTCAAACGCAGCATCTGCAGCCAGCCGTTTCAGCTGCAATCACCTCACATTTTCCACACGCCCACTGTCACGTCCACATTAAGCATAAACAGCCTTTACAGGAGTGTTTTTATGACTTTCTGCCCTCTGCTGGCTTCACTTTCATACATTCTCCTTTTCATATATAACTAACAATAACAGACTAATGGTATTTTTTTTTTTTTTTTNTTTTTTTTTTTTTTTTATGTGTGGTGGAGAAGACCCAGTAGGGTTGGATGATATAAACGATACAAAGTCGTATCGCGATATAAAAAAAATCTTTGATATAAAAATGAGGAAGTCAATATAACATCGATAGAAAATCGTGCTTGAATACAGGAAGTTAATGACAGGTCAAACAGCCAATGGCGTGTCAGAACTGGAACAAACTAGCCAATCAGGTGGCAGTGTCATAAAAACAACCTGCCCACTTCCTCAAAACAGCATCTTGCTAAACGCCGGTGAACACAGTGGCGGTGATATCTGAGCGAAAGTCAGACAAAGATGTCAGAAAGCGATGAAAAAAAAAATCTAATGATGACTAAGAAAGGAAAGCAGCGCTGACGAAGCACGGCTGTAAACCAACTTATTTTACCATCTGAAGCGCTGACATCAGTTGAAAAACAGAGTGCAGCCGCTTTACGGGTCACACAGCGGCGACTTTGCAGCAAAGCCCTCAGAGGTAACTATTTTCCAATTATTCCAAAACAAAGTCAATTGGCCGTTATGTACATGGACCCAAACTACCATCCAGTCTGCTTTTTCTGCTGTGGAACCATACGAAAAAAAAAAAAACATGAGGACATCACACGTGCTGTAGCTTTCTTAAAAGACATTATGCCACTGCAGACTGTTGAAAAAGAGGGATTTTTCAGTTCATTTTCAGTTGGTTACTTTTTATGTTCAGAACATGCATAAAGAAACTGTTAAAATAAATTTTAAATTCAGGTCACTTGAAATGAATCTTTGCCATATCGCGATATATGTCGATATCGATCAATATTAAAAAATTTATCACGATAAAAATTTTTTCATACCTTCCAGCCCTAGGACCCAGCAAATATTGCGGCAGTCTAGATTTTCTGTGACCCCCTAGTCACCAAGATGTTTGATAAGCAAAGCTCTAAAATAGGCTGCATCTCCTGCAGTATAACACTTTGTCCTACATGTGTACTTGCTGTGAAAGTGGGCCAGTGGGTCGAGCGTTCGTGGGACTGTTGTGATGGGCCAGTCTGAGTCAAAACTTCCACGGTCATTTTCATCCGAGCCTTAATGATCTGGGTATACATATATTACAGAATGGAAGCATTTCAAAATTAAAGCCAAAAAAAAAAGAACTATTAACAGTTACACCAAAATGTCCAACAGACGTTAATCAGAACAGGATGAAGGCTGCCCTCGAAATCAGCCGTAACTCGAATCCGCTCTGCCCTCTGAGCTGAAAGTTATACCCAAAGAAAATAATCAACATTTGTTCCTAATGTGAACCCATAAAGTTTGCCGGCATCCTCAGAGAATAATTACTAATCAGCAGACCTCCCTTGATAAGAGTAATTTTTTATCTTTTATCTTTATCCCTTAATATGTTCCCTTGAGCATACTAACTACTGTTTTATGCTTCTGTGAAATATAGTAAGATTTATGACAGTTTATGCTTAATTACTTTGCAAACAACTGTTATTGTTGGAAGGTTTCTTCAAGTAATTCCAGCTTAATCTGAACGTCCTCAGCTTGCTGCCTTGTGTTTTAGGTGTGGATCAGAACAGGAAGACGCTTTGCCGTTCCATAAATCGAGTATTGTTTGTCTGCAGAACCATTTCTACAGCATGGGAGTAAGTGGCGGATTATGCATGGAGCCCCTTGGAGCAAAGCAGTCAGGCAAGGTAACTCCAGAAACCAGGCTGTGTTTGGAAGATATGGAGATCAGTGTGGTCATCCATAACCAGCAGACTCATACTCTGCACACAACGCCTTCCTGATCTAACGTCTGCTGCAAGGCTGCTTCCTCCCACAGCTTTATATGTCTGCTAACATTAACAAGTGTAATTTAAATTATTCACAGATTAGAATTTGAATAATGAATAAACAGACAGTCTGGATTATAATGGTACCATTGCTGTCAGTGTTTTTTATTGTCCACTTACACACTTTGGGATGAGCTTTAATATGTCAAACCCTCCATGTGGAGGAGGAGCTGAAAACATTGATATTTTTAAATGTAAACTTAAAACCTATCTGTTCAGCTTGGCTTTCATGTAGTGTTTTATGATTTTATATTTTAATTTTATTTAATTTGTTTGATCTTAAATTATATATATTTTAATTAACTGTTATCAGTATTTTGTGTCTTTTGGCAATCACCTGTGAAGCACTTTGGGTTGCATTTATTGTATGAAAGGTGCTATATACAGTAAATAAAGTTTGATTGATTGATTGATGTGAAAGCACGAATTTAACCCTTAAATGCACGAGTCATTTTCCATTCATTCCTTCATACGTCGGGTCGTCAGAGACCCGTAACTTATGCAACACAAATTGAGCTACAAAGTGAAATATTTTTGCTTGTAAACTTTTCNAAAAAAAAAAAAAAAAAAACATTTTTTGCCATACTATATTTTTAAAATGACTTATAGATCCTGTCATCACAGCGATGCTGCTCTGCATGAAGCTACGGCACTGCAGCGTCTTTTTGTAGCAGTAAGCTAGCAGCATCATTTACAGCAGAAACAGCTTCTTCCTGCTAGTTTCAGCATTTGTTCATCATATCAGTGATACTACAGCGCCACCTAAGGACTAAAGTTAAAAACACAACTATTACCTGCTGCCTGTATACCAGGAAAACAAAAAGGTGACACTCTTACACACCTCAGGTCTNACAACTATTACCTGCTGCCTGTATACCAGGAAAACAAAAAGGTGACACTCTTACACACCTCAGGTCTGTAGCAACCCCATATACTCTTTAGTGAAAAACATTAGAAAAACAATTAGTTTCATCAATTTTGACAACTTGAAACCATAAAACTGTTAAAAACAAAGAGTTTGAGGAATACCAGGAGGTTGAGGGCTTAATTGAAAAAAAAAAAATGAATGAATGCTTAACGTCACTAAAGACCCATATGTATTTAAGGGTTAAGTGGAAAGGAAAGAGCAAGGATGTTGGAATGAGCCCTGCTGAATTTTTTTTTTTTTTTTTTTAACCACAAATACTCAAAACCAAAACAGAATGAAAGCAGCCAACTTGGCTGTTTCCTCAGACCAGCTTTTCTTTGGTCACCCACACTGCATTACTGTCCTCCACCCAGTCTCTGGTTGTTAGAGTTTGTTATTTAACAAGCCTAGGGTGGGTGTCTTGGCATGTAGCAGCACTGAGACGTGATCCGGGTCACGTCTGTTGTGGCAAGCGTAACAGTTCTACAGTGACTATTGACAACAGTCGACTGCCGAGCTGCCGAAAATAGCTACAGAGTCGCTGCAGAGCAATAAACTTTCAACAGCACTCAACTTTTTGTTCTTTGTTCAGACACCTCAGAGAAATGGTTTCTTATATATTTTTTCCCCTTAAGATGCCTCCTGAAATCATGTCAGAGTGTTCAAAGCAGCTCAGGCTGATGCTGTTCTACTTCAGTGACAAGACCGGCGAGGGAGCAGCATTCTTCTCAAAACAATGATCCACCATGGAGATACTCGATACTGTCTTTGTGGGCTGTGAGTGTTTGCAAATAGATTCACTCACGGAGACACAAAAAGCTGAGATGTCAGGAAGGAATCCCCTTACTCAACTGACAATCTATGAAATAAAGGTTCTTATTCTACTCTATTGATGGCTATTTAAGCCGCGTTATCATTCAGTTTGGATCTGACAAACGTCCTCGCAAAGTTACGGAAGCAATTTGAAAGCAAAACAAACGGAGTCACTGTAAAGCTATTTTCCGAAGTGTCATCACTGTTCTCTCCCAAACCTTCACCCGGCTTCACCTCATATTAGTCTTGTCTGAAAAATCACCTTATTGCAGTGAAATTCGCCACCAGCTTTCCTCCAACAGTCTGGACACTTTGCATTCCATGTTGTAAAGCCAAATAAAACTGATGGAAGTGTGAGCCAAGGACAATTTCTGTCTTTGAAGTTCGCTTAGACTGCAAACTGTGTTGACCTGAGTCTTTTCCTGTTATGCAAAACATAAAACACATTAAAAAAAAAACACAAAAAAGGCACTGTACTACGTTTGATTCTCTCGACATCTCTGAATGATGGCTCCAAAGTACGATACAGCACAGATAATTAAACTATAATGCCAGTATGTGCAGAACCGTCACGTACTTTAATTTACGCTGCAAGGCATCAAGGCAAACGAAATACCGCAAATATTATTTTAAGATGATTCATCAATTATAACTGATAAAAGACTTCATCAATGCTGTTCGTAAATGTGCAGAATATCTCCAAATAAATCTATCATTCTTCTAAAATCCTTAATAAGTCCTTCGTTTTCTATAATAGCATCTTGTTTCATTTCTAATATGATGGCGATTTGGATCCATGTGCAAATTAAGAATAGAACACACAAACATGCCTTTATTTCAAGATTTTATAGATATTTAGCGGTAAAATTATTCTAATATTTACCGCTCCAGTAGTATGTTTCAGAAAATGGTTGTCAGTAATTTAACATGTTTGCAGGTAGTATTTATTGGGGCTCCAACATGCAAAATCACTGGTATGCTCCTTTAAGCTTATTTGCCATTATTCACCTCCTAAATGCACCCATCTAATGAAGTTTTGAGCTCCACACTCTAACCTTTGTAACGCAAAATTGCTGCACTGAACATTTTACTCAAAGAAACAGCATGAGCATCTTTTCCTTTCATGCTCTGTTCTGCAGCATGTAGAGAGGGGAAAGCTCATTTAACCGCCATTGTCTCCCTTGCTGGATGTTCTGCCAGACTTTATTGTAAACAATGAATAGTTAAAATGAAACTTTGCGACCACACGTCATTTAATTGCATTGCCAGCATGCGGGGATGGGAGCTAATGAGATTGTGGTAATGGAGCGAACTCTCCCACAGGTGTTGTAATGGAAGTGTCATCCACAGTGTTGGTGAAGTCAGGAAATTGCCTGGCCTTGGGCTCTGAACTCCTTATGAGCTTTGATTTCTTCAAAGGAAAATGCACCTTTATGATCTCTGCTGCTCTGAAGATGCGACTGAACCATGCATGTTGCTAAAATGCAGCAAAATGCAGCATACGGACATCAGATGTCTGCAAAAATGTTTCTGGCTTTATTTAAGCTCAAAGTGATGCTTCATGTGTTTTTATACTCAGATATATGGGGATGTTAGAAAGATAAATACTGTGTGTGTGTGTGTGTGTGTGGGTGTGTTTGCTTCTGTCATTGTTTAGTGATTCAAACTTGAGATTATTTGTNTGTGTGTGTGTGTGTGGGTGTGTTTGCTTCTGTCATTGTTTAGTGATTCAAACTTGAGATTATTTGTGAAATATAAATTGAATTTGATATTCAGTGTGAAGTTTCGCTGTAGAAACGCAGCTGTAAGAGACTCATTTGGAGCCTATTTGTTCTCTTTTTACTTTGACATGACGTCTAATTAGACTAAACCGTCATTCAATCGCTAGTGTTCTGCTACACAGACGATATCATTCTTTTAAGATTTTTATGCACTTACATATGAATTCCCAGAGCTTCCTGGAAACGATCCACCAGCCTGAAGCACATGACTGGAGGAAACATGCTGGAAACATGACATTCGTGACAATAACTGTCAAACCTGTCATCATTATACAATTATAATGTATCATCAGCTCAGCAAGAGGAGGAGGAGGAGGAGTTGATCATCACAGTGTTCACTAAATAAAAACATAACAAAAATCTGAAAAATCTTTCTGTCACAGTTTATACTTTCATTTTGGCATGAGTAGAGGCTGATATTGCAGGTGACAGCTGCAGAAAAACACCTTAAAACCAGAAAGAGTGTATATGAAATCAGGGACTGAGGCATAAATATTCTTATAGTAATCTGAAAACACAGCAGCCTTTTTAAGAGGGGAGGGGCCTGTTTTCATTCAGTGTGCACAGCAGTGCTGCACTAAGGGAGAGTAGAAGTGTATTAATGTGTTTTTTTGAGCATCAAAGTGAAACAAAGGTTTAAAAGTAGACACTAAAGGAATGCAAATCTGTAATGTGTGTGTGTGTGTGTGTGTGTGTACATATATATGTACACACACACACACACACACACACACACACCATATATACTTGACTACATGACAATCTCGACTATAAACCGACCCCCTGATTTTGACCTGTAAATTTAGATTTTTAAAGAAACCCGCATATAAGCTGACCTCCTGTTGTTATTCCACCAATTTATTTGTTTAGCAAATTACCTGTTTTTCTGGGTATTGTCACAGTATTCCTCTGATTTTCTGGGAGTAATCCACATACCGGTAAACATGATATTTGTTTCAGCAGCTGATTACTGTAACTGACGGATCACGGCTTACTGGCCGCCGCAAAATGTGCTGAATAAGATGTTTAGTCAGGAAATACATCATTCTAAGGTATGATTTAAACTATTTTCCATGGGTAGTGGTAATGGGTAGTATTTCTACCCTGGAAATTTCCTTCTCTGGGATCTGATTTGAATCACTCATGTATAAGCCGACCCCCTGATTTGCTTTGTGAAATTTGGTAAAAAATAAACTCAGCTTATACTCGAGTATATACTGTTTGTATATTAACATTCACTAAGTGACTTCAGCATAAATATTGTGAACGGAAATTGCAATTAAGAAACTACTACTTTGAGCAGAAAGGAAAAATTAAAAAAGGGAGAACATTATTTCTGAAAGAATTAAAAATACTGTATATAAATGTACATTAGCACACTCTGCAGTAAGCAGGGAATACTGTGATATGTGATATACATTGCAGCGTATATCTTTATGTGTGGATTGATGTCTGGGGTGGTTTACACACAGCTACTATGATGTCTGTGTGTCTTATCTTTAAGGTCTGCTGCTCTATAAGATTCTCTTTGAGTCTGAAATATGCGCACACATGTACCTTTCTACCACGTGTGAAAATATATACATTTATATATATATATCTCGACACACACACAGACACTTTATCGAGCCCATATACTGCCATCATAATTCGGATTATTTTTAAATTGGAGTTGCAGCATGTTGCAGGAGGGATCTACGACTCAAATTAACTCCATAAATCTTATTTTTTTTACTCTGGAAATGTTACCTTGAAATTCTCTTTAATTAGTATGGCGAACAGATATTACAACTCACATAGACATAGAAATAGAAATTTCACTGATAGATGTCTAATTAGAAAACAGAAGAACATTTCAGCTTCAGGTTTGGCCAAATAACAGTTAAAAAAAAAAAATAAATAAATAAGACAGGGTGTTTTAGTAAATAAATCTCCACACGCGAGAAATTCAGTTTGCTTTTAGGTTTTTATCCATTATCAGTGTTTTTTCTGATTTCTTAAGCCAAAACAAAGTTTTCTAGAATCCGTCTGCAGCCTCTCATTTGCCACAAACACGTCAAACTCATTTCATGGCCATATTAAAGTTATTTTGGTTCTTATCCATTAATTTGGCCATTAAATAATAGAAAGATATTATGAAAACCATAAATATTACTCAGGACATTAAGTAGGATAGTACCTGTCTGCACATATTATTATACTGTATTTTAAGCTGAGCATTAATGTTATGGGGATCATATAAAATGGTGAGTCAGTAGATTCATGTTACTTTTAAACATTAAACACTTGAATGATTAAAGAGGAAACAGCAGAAATGCTGAAGTTTCGACTTCTCTGAGGAAATCCGGTTATTTCAGGACACGTTTGCCTCATATTTTAAATACATACACATAAATAAACGTTTGCTTTCTCTAGTTTTTGTTCGTATTTGTTTTCAAACGTCTCAGCAAAAACCAAAAATGGGAGTTTTGTCAGAGGCAGTCAGGACGCGTCTTCATCTCTCCACCTCTTAGACTTGGTAATTCCTCGTTTCAAAGAGCATACCCTGGAGAGCTTCAATAATGAAGAACCTATGCTTATTTCAAAGAGTTAATTTTGCTAAGATGCGTCTGTCAGAGGCAGTGCTGTGTGAAGGACCTCCATTTTTCATGTACTTTCATTAATCTGATTGAATAATTCAGTGCCCTCTTTGATGAAAGCGACATCATTCGTCGACATTTTTTTTTACACTTTGTCTAAACAAAATTACCCAAGGGTGTTACGCAACCTGTGTGTTTGTCATATATGACGGTGTTGAAATCTAGTTTGCCCTATTTTATTTTATTTTTATTTTATTTTTTTCATTTTCTTATAATTTTCATAACTTGTTTGAAGATCAAATCAGCGTACCTTATGCAAATGCATGTGCTGTAGTGTGCAAACATTGGCTGCATTAGGTGTTATTTCTGAGGACCAGAGGTGTGTTGTAACGCGTTCCATTTACTCCGTTACATTTATTTAAGTAACTTTTTTCACAGAATTGTACTTTACTGAGTAGTTTTATTGCAGGATACTTTTAACTCATACTTAAGTATATTTATGAAGAAAAACATATACTTTTGCTCCATTACATTTGGTCGCACTCTTTGCGTTTCTTTTTTATTCATTGCGAGACATCGCTGTGATGCAACGAGTCAAAATTCTCTGCTTTCTCCACTGCAGCAGAGAAAGTGAAAGTGACTGTTCCACTGTGTGTGTGTGTGCGTGTGTCTGTGAGAGCTTTGGTCCAATCACATTCAGCGTCCTTTCATCTCCATGACAACGATGGGTTGACACTTGATAGGAGCTGGCCGGTGCCTTTGCATATAATATAATATGAATTAAAATGAACTTAAACTAAGCAAACATGATTTTTTTCTTTCATAATTTTCTTGTCGCTTAGATGAAAAATGGATTCTAATGGATCCTCACCCCGCCCCCAAAGTCCACCAAAACCAACAGCTACATAACGCGTTGCGTCTTTGTCTACCTAAAAATGTGACATTTCAGCTTCTAAGAATCAACAATGGAACTTGAGGAAACGTGGCAGTAAGCCGCAACGTTAGCTACTTAACTAGCTGCTGCTGCTAATGCTAACTCATGTTTTCCTGTTCTATTCTGAGTAAATTCATGTAGCTAACCTACTTAACTAGCTGCTGCTGCTAATGCTAACTCAAGTTTTCCTGTTCTATTTTGAGTAAATTCATGAAGCTAACCTAGCTAACTGTCTTAACTAGCTGCTGCTGCTTATGCTAACTCAAGTTTTCCCATTCAATTCAGAGTAAATTCATGAAGCTAACCTAGCTAACTGTCTTGGGTCCAGGCCAGAATTATCATGATTTGTTATGTGGTAAATATCTGATTTATTACTGTCTACTGTTTCTTTATATGATATGATTTGGATTGTATTAGAAGCTACATGTGGCTACTTTGCATTGTTTTTTCCTCAAATGAGCACTTTATAGCTTGATTATTCCAAAGAATAAGCTTGATCAAAGTTACTCACTACTCTAGTAATTTTTTAATGGGTACTTTCTCACTCAAGTCATTATTTTGGTGACTACTCTTACTTATACTTGAGTTAGTATTATCATAAAATAACAATACTTCTACTTGAGTACAGTTTCTGGCTACTCTACCACCTCTGCTGAGGACTGGCAGCTCATTTCACAGTTAAAAAATAAAACTGTCAGAATGTACAGTTAATAAGGGCTTTTTCACTCCTCTGCGCCTCGTTGTGGTCATGATAATCACCCTCAGCCTCCCTGATGCCTCACACAGAGTCGTACCGTCTTCATCTACCAGGTTTTCTCTTTACGCTTGCATTTTTTCTTGTTATTCTGATTGTTTATTGTCATTCTGTAGCTTTTGCCTCATTACTATTCCTCCATTTTCACTTGCGAATAATAAGTTGTAAATCTGAGACCTTGTGATTTATAGTCCTCAGCATAATTTCGGTTTTGGTGTCCTGAGCGCAGCAGGATAAATCAGCGTTCGTCTCTGCGCTTTGTCCTGTGTGTCTTAACAACTTGGACACTCGCCACCACCGCCTCCAACTTCCTGCGGCTGAACACAGACGGAAGCGTTTTTCCGGTAATTGGCCCTGAACAGATTCCAAACAGCAATCCCTCTTATCTCTGAACTGTCTTTGTCAGCAAACCTCAAACCTCCTGCAAGAAATGTTGGACTCATTTTTGATCCATACCTGAATTTCAATCGGCACATTAACAGTCTTTCACAATCCTGTTTTCTGCAACACGGAAGGGCTGATTGATAACTTCTGAGCCGGGCACATTCAGACGAGAGAACATCTGTAACCTTTTTTTGTGTGTGGAAGTCATATCATTTCTGATGTAATATTAATCTCACTGATCATAAATTACAAGTTTCAGTGTATCGAATGTTCTATTAGGACAGACATGCTGTGATTGTGCCTTTGAACTTGCTCAGCACCCACCAAATCACCTAATTGGGCCCCTTGGACCTTGACCTCTTCCAAAATATGAGAAAGGTTGTACTTGTGCCCCCATGTGGCCAACGACATATTAGCTGAGATGGAATTTTTTTTTTTTTTTTTTTTTTTTTTTTTNGGGAAATTTGGACCAAAATTAGCTACTCCGACTAACTGAGTATGACGTCACTCAACATGGTGGCGCTGTGGAAACGAGCTTTGTGAATGGAAATGATCAGCTAAAAGGTGAATAAAGTGTTTTTTTCTGCTGTGAAATTGAAAGAAAAAGGTCAGAATATATCACCATGGTAACTATCTATTTTGTATAATAACTGTNATTGAAAGAAAAAGGTCAGAATATATCACCATGGTAACTATCTATTTTGTATAATAACTGTTTGCCATTGATGCATAAGTGTAAATAATTTCATATTACTTCTCTGCACAAAGCTTAATATCCACTGTGATTAATATCACTGTTAACACAACCAAACAGTCCTGTGTCTAACTTTAGTTTAGTTAGCATTTATTACAAAGTTTAATTGATTTTACAGTACTTATTGGTGTTCAGCCATGCTGTTTTGATTACATTTGGCTGGAACAGTTTGAGGTTGGAAGATGGAACTTCCAACTGGGAAAAATTCGACTTCCGAGGTCTGTGAACGCAGCANTTGAGGTTGGAAGATGGAACTTCCAACTGGGAAAAATTCGACTTCCGAGGTCTGTGAACGCAGCATAAGAATGGGATTGTTGGAAGGAGTATGT
Organism: Lucifuga dentata; assembly: GCA_014773175.1. Taxonomy (NCBI): domain Eukaryota; kingdom Metazoa; phylum Chordata; class Actinopteri; order Ophidiiformes; family Bythitidae; genus Lucifuga; species Lucifuga dentata. Next base: position 12,359 of record VXCM01004163.1, read on the forward strand.
CAAGTCAGATGAGATGATGGACACCTTTGGGCCTAAAGTTCACAACTAAACTAGGAAGTGGTTTCCTTGACTTTCATTGTTTTTTCAACAAGTTCCTTGCTCAGCTTGCCAGTATCAAGGGCTGTTCCTTTGTGCAAAACAAAGTTCCTGACTTCGTTGAGAAAAAAAAGTTCTCTGCTCAGCTCTGAAGTTATTAATAAATCCTCAGATCACTCCAGTCATGGCAGCGCTCATACAGTATACATTTATCATATTTCAGCCACATATTCTTCACAGAGATGAGCCCAAAAGCTTTTAAAAGCTGCAGGGTCCAGGCTCAGAACAAAGGGGGTGTCGTGTTTTTAGGTTTTAGTGCCAACGCTTCAGAACAGAGCTGTGCCACATTAGAAAAACCTTAGAAAACTGGTGGTATTACATGTTGATATTCTAAGAATTTCCTGCTTTTGCTGTAAGATATTTTAATCATTTGCACGCTGGTGTTTTGTGCAGCACTTTGTAGTGACAGCTAAGCTGATCCAGCTGCTGGTATGAGAAGACAGAGTGTTATTATAGTTTTCTGTCTCCCATGTGTCGTGTCACAGGCTGTCAGATGGGTTTGGTAACCCAGATTTCTGCTCCAGCCCGCCTGTAATGTTACATATGAGCGTGAGGCTGACACGGACTGTTATCTGCTGTAATGAGCAGAATACAGGCCAGCAGTATTCAGATTTTTTAAAATCCGTGTTGCTCTCATTTGGCAGCCGATAGCTTTATCTGATAGATTGTAATAATTGAGAACTTTTTCTGTCCGGTCCAATAAAACAAACCAAATGTGTATCTTCTCTGGATGTGTGTGTGTGTGTGTCGGGGGAACTTTCTTCAAACTCGCTACCAATCCAATTGTAACCTCCTGCTGAACCTGGCCTGGTTATTCTGCGGTCTGTAACGTGATTTTGAGCCGGTGTTGTAGCTACATCAGTTTACGGCTGCTATGATAGATCGCTAAGCCGCTGATTGAACAAATTCAAACCAGGATTGTTGAAGTGGACAAATACTCATACTTTGACTTAGACTATTTTTCAAACTTCATTTTTACAAACTTTGTATGAAATGTTGGTGCAAAACAGAATATTTATTGCATCCCCCCTCCACCCACCCCCCTTTTCTCCCTCTGTATATGCTGTTGCGAAATCACATTACATACACAGAACAGATACAAATAGTACTCTAATGCTTTATAGACATAAACTGGATGTATATGAAATCTGCAGCAATATACTTAAAATATTTACATGAAATTGATTATAAATGTACTGTTTGCAAGCTTCTTTTTTAACAAACCAGTATGAAGTGACAGGTTCTTCTTGCCTAACATTTTCTATTTTGCTCAGGCTTACTGAAAAAGAAAGAGTAGGCTGAGAAATGAAATGCACTTTTAATTATTCAGCAAAGTGCTGAACGGGGCTAAAGCGCCGTTCTCCTCATCAAACAGAGCGATGCAGGGAGCAGAGGGCGAGGATTCGCTGCAGTCAGTCATCAGCCGACACTCTGCACTCCCAAGCTGTCTGCTTAACGAACTGCCTGCGCCTCCCTGGAAAGATGCTGGGGAATGTTTCTGTTTTAATAGATCTTTAACTCACGGCCACAGTTCTGCTCACAACACCGCCTTTCCGCTGTAACGGAGAGCCTGAATGAATGCTGCGTCAAAGTCTGAAGAGATTTTAAATGGGAGGAAATGTATCAGCCAATTAGAAACCAATAAAAAAATCTAATGATCTACTTAGAGACACAGGAAGACTTAAAGGATCAAATCGATGATTTTGCATGTGTAAGCCCAATAAATATAACCCGCAGACTTGTCTTGCCAACCATTTTCCAAAACATATACTGCAGTGATATATTTTAGAATCATTTCTCCTACTTTCAACACTACCATTAGTTTTAGTTCATTCCAGTATGCTATAAAATTCAACACGTTGAGACTTGAAACATGCTCAAGATAAATAATCCATCACAGCGAACACTTTTATCAAAGTTACTTAATTTACCTGCTCCAACATGGAGCTCCACAGAAGAAAATGTATGTCTCCACCAGGAAATATAATCCCAGGAGAAGACGACTTTTACAGAGAAATTAAAACAACCATGACTTCTACAATGCTGTGTTAGCAGGCGAAACATTGATTTTTAAGGTGGGTAACATCACAAGAAAATTTTATTTTGAAAGCTTAGGGGATTTGGCAAAATAGCAGGAAAGCTAAAATACGGTTTTATAATTTGGAAAATGCTTGGCAGTAACATAACGTGTAAGCAGATTGTGTCTATTGGCTCAAACGTAAAACCATCGGTATGATCCTTTAAACTTCCTTCCTTGGCATTGCTATGAAGAACTAAGAAATGCAATGAATACTTTTTTGATTGCATTTTGATATTTTTACTGACTATTGCACGTGTGGCAACCATATCATGCTTTCTACCCATTTGACCTTAGAAGCATTGAAAAACACTCAAGACAGTGCATGTAAACATCTTCAATATAGGACTTAAAAAAAAAAAAAGGTGTTGACCTTTTCAACGGCGTCTGTACCCTTGACCTATCACACACTGTGCAGATATGCATGCTTAGTTATCAGGTCAGTAGGTATGTTATCATGGCCTGAGTGGGCGGAGCTGAACCTCTTGGAAAATCAGCGTTATCGGTGATATTTCATGCACCAGCTCGAGCATTTTCCTAGAGATAAAACCCATAATTCCTCGCTGTCCTGTTTCGGGTTGGATGCAGGGAGAGGTTGAAGACAGATTGTTACATTACTAGTTTTTTGGGTTGATTGCTGCTGTCCTGGAACACCGAGAAGGAGAAGGGAGGTCACGTACAAATCCCAAGTGAGGCTATTGGTGGCAGGATGCATTTGTGCAATGGAGTGATGAAGCGCGAGGTAAGGAGAAGTCTTAGGGAATCGACAAGCTAGCAGAATGGATGGAGGAGAGGAGGGAAGTGACCTCTCCTGTACCTATAAAGCTGCAGTTTGCTTTTATAATCCCCTAAAGAAGAGCTGAGGGGATATTTACACTGTGTTCCCCAAGAGAAAACTAGACTGAGAGGAAATGATAAATTTGTGCTCGGTTATGTGACAGCTGCTCAGATAGTTATTCACAATTCCCGTAACTAGGAGAGAAGCCACATTTGATGAGTAATTTATTCAGAAAATCAAAGAAATTCCAAAAGGTTCACTAACTTTTTCATGCTGCAACGTCGACTGCCTCCATTACAGATATTATGTAAATCAGAAACATTTACACAACAAAAATGGGATCTTGTTCTTGGATTTTATTCCTCATCCTTTATTCTGGGATGTCAAATCGGCGATGTACTATATGTTACATGAAACAAGAAATGCTGCCATAACACAGACTCCATACAATGAGCTGAAAGCAGCAGATAGAGAAGAACAGAATTCTTGTTTTGCGTTAATAGCGAGCCATACTTGGTAATTGTGTTTCGATCTGCTCCGTGTGTCTGGTGTTATTTTTGTTTAGCAGCAACTTAACACTGAAGCAGCGGCTAATGAAAATCTCCTCCAGCTTGCCTGTAGCGAAAGATGCCTGGCCAAGTCTCTCTCCTTAGCTGAGAAGTGTGCAAAGCGTTCTTCATGTGAGCCAGGATCCTCATCCAGCCAGGATGAGGATCCTAATTACATCACCTCCCATCCTGAATTACCATGTGAAAATGGAATAATTAAAGTTAAATTCCTGCAGACTTTGATCACTGTCATCCTTAAAATCATTTATTCCATATCGTATTCTTAAATGACAGTACCAGCGATTTAATTCATATTTAATTCACCGTTCCAGTAGTATGCTTTGGGAAATGATTGTCACTAATGTTAAGTGTACAAAAACTGAATATATTAGGCTCAACATGCAAAATGGGTGGTATGGTCCTTTAATTTAATAGTTTACTCAAATTAACTGAAACCAATTGCAGTCTGGAAGGTAGGAAATACAATTCTGATATTTGCTGCTCCAGTAGTACGTTTTAGGAACTAGCTGGCAGTAATGTAAAGTGTACATGGTTTTTATTTGTTGGGCTGAAACAAGTAAAATCACTGGTACAGCCATTTAAGGATGCAGTAAACAATTTTACAGCAGACTGCAGGGAAGGTAGCGGGGTTCAGCCGGATCAGGCTGCTGCAATGAGATATCAGAGATGTCTCTCATTTCTCCCCACTGCAGCACATCGACCCTCGCTGAGCTTCCTGAGAGCAGATCCGATCGGTCGCACGCTGCATAACCCCGAGAATCAGCTTAAAGAGAGAGAAACAAACTACACATCAAAGCCAAATCTTCCCCCTCGCATGTTTCTCCTCTTTACCTGAAAAGCTAAAAGATGCTCCTCCTGCAGTTGGGATGAAAAGGGAAAGCTGGATAAACTGCAGCAAAAGAAACAAAATGCACGAAGTGGAATTAAACCTGATCACTCTCCATGAGATTAGATATTGATTGCTCTTCTGAATAACCATAAAGAGATCTCTCTCTCGAGATGATTTGGTATTTGTACTTCATAGAATATTACCTTTCCTCAGCGCCCCGAAAATGGATTTGAGGATCAGAAATGATAGCAGAGCTTACAGCGTGGAAATCTGCATTTATACTAATCAATACGAGGATTAATTTTTTTTATAACTTATGCTCATGCATCATAAGCTTTCAGCCACCATAGTGAGTTTCACTGACTTCAGCTCCAAACTGATGATCTTTTCCCTCCTTTTTTTTCCTTTGTTGGCGCTGCAGCACTTTGACAGTCTGATGGAGGAGTTTGGACATGACCCTGGAGCTCTCTGCTGCTAAAATCTCATTTCTGCGGTGTGTTAGAGACGGGCTTACTCCAGAGAAACTGGTAATAACTGTGAAGATGGCGAGTCACATGGCTGGAGCACTTCACGGACAGTCCTCGTATGAAGATGCACAGGCACGTGCACTTGTGCTGAAGATCCAAAATCCCAAAGTGGATCTTGCTGCGGCACAAGAGGATGAAGACTAATCAGAGATGGGAGATAATCAAAACTCAAAAGGAGGATTAATGATCCTGCATGAGGAAAAATAATCTTCATCTTAATTCTTATTTTTGAGATCTAAAAGTCTGCCACGCATGTTTCTCATGCAGCTTTTTTTTTTTTCAAGAAGTGCATTTTTTTCTTAATTCTAGTCTGATTCTTAAGGTGTTTTCATACCTGCAGTCTATTTGTTCTGATCTGAATCAGCACTAAATTGTTGAAACCACTTTGTTTGGTTTGGCTCCACAACTGAACCAAAATCTAGCAGCAAAAGTCATGTGAAAATTCTCGCTCTGCTCATTGGTCAAAATGTCTGAAGGGCGGGAGAAAGAAAATCAAAACAAGAAAATGTTTACATTCGGTCCATATATTTAAAAAAAAAAAAAACCCTTCCTTCCTTCAACTGATCTAAAAACAAAACTGAAAACCTTCTTTTATATTTGAGTACAAACTTTACCCTTTAACCTTAAATGCACGAGTCATTTTCCATTCATTCCTTCATACGTCGGGTTGTTAGAGACCTGTAACTTACGCAACACAAATTGAGCTACAAAGTGAAATACTTTTGCTTGTAAACTTTTCAGAACATTGTATGAATGATAACAAACTCACAAAAAAACAAACATTTTTTGCCATACTATATTTTTACAATGACTTATAGATCCTGTCATCACAGCGATGCTGCTCTGCATGAAGCTACGGCGCTGCAGCATCTTTCTGTAGCAGTAAGCTAGCAGCATCATTTACAGCAGAAACAGCTTCTTCCTGCTAGTTTCAACGTTTGTTCATCCTATCAGTGATACTACAGCACCACCTAAGGACCAAAGTTAAAAACAACTATTACCTGCTGCCTGTATACCAGGAAAACAAAAAGGTGACACTCTTACACACCTCAGGTCTGTAGCAACCCTATACACTCTTTAGTGAAAAACATTAGAAAAACAATTAGTTTCATCAATTTTGACAACTTGAAACCATAAAACTGTTAAAAACAAAGAGTTTGAGGAATACCAGGAGGTTGAGGGCTTAATTGAAAAAAAAAAAAAATGAATGAATTAGAGGTGAGGAAACGTGTTCCCGAGTCGCTAAAGACCCGTCCTATGCATTTAAGAGTTAATACTCATTTACTTTCATTAAAGTTCAAATTAAAATGTAGGACCTTTTACTTGTAAATGTACATGTCGTTCTTAGCAGGATGGGGTTAAATCACAAACTGCTGTCACGTCAGATTCCATGTGCTACTTTATGTTACTAAAGCAGCAGCAGCGAGTCGAGCTGATCTCATTCCACAGCGAGTGTCAGACTGATACCTCCTGATTGTCTCACTGTAAGTCTGCTATTGTCAAAAAAAGTCAGTATGGATTTTTTTTTCATCCCAAAACAAGAAGAAATGCATATTCTCGACATGTGACATCCTGTCGGTTCAATCCACCCACAAAATGGAAATTCAGGAATTTAGGAAACAAATTGCTGCTTAGCTCAGATCTCGGCTAAAAAACAGACGTGTACTGTAAATGACACTTGTCAGCACCTCTGCAGTTTGACTGTTTGTGTTGTAGTATAACTGAAGACAACAACACACACACACACACACACACACACACACCCACAGGCACAGATTCAGCACACAGCAACCTTGATATACAGTATCTTGTTTCTGTAATTGTCTTTATTTATTTATGTAACAGATGAGCCGAAAGACAGAGTATTTTTTTTTTTTTTTTTCACATAAAGCAGATTTTTGGAGAGAAGCCTGGATCATGTAGTCAGCTATCAGCCATGGGAAACATTTTCCCCTGAACCTGTGGAGTTTACAGAATATTTTCTATTTATTCACATGGCTCTCGGCACCTCTGAACTCTTGGAAAACAGTAAAAAGGAGAGTAAATGTACTGTAAGTGCTGGCGCTTTTTGATAAACTACCCACCTGAATTTCCACTCAGAAATACATTTAGGGAAAGACATCTCAATGCTCGCATGCTTTAAAGCCAACTACTTATGAAACAATAGATGTAAAGGGGGGTGTAATATTGAGATTTTTAATATAGGGCTCCATTCTGACACCTTTGTAATGATTTAATGTGTAAAAGAAAAAACACATTGACTATTGTAGGTAGTATCTGTTTAAGGCCCCTCCCTCCCAAACAGCCTGCTCTGTTCTGACTGGTCAGTTGTATCACCTGACCCACAGACTGTGAATCGTGGATGCTGGCTAAACACTTTCTCCTAGCTTTGTGTCAAACCATGAGTGGAGGTGAGTAAATTATCTTGTGTTACATGCTGACATCAACATGTTACAGAATTAAAGGACCAATCAAAACGAAGCTTTCAGGAAGTTGAAAACCTGTGGGTTTGTCTTAGTGGATGCTTTTCTCAACTTTTGCAACTTTCACAATGTGCAGCACAAAGTTCCAACTATAAAACTGAGGGATAACAAAAAATTGACAATAGGTTTAAATGATTTTTTATACATGTATATCACAAATGTAAAATATCCTCAATTCCTGTTCGGTCTCAGCATAAAACTGGAGATATTCTTTTTTGGTTTCTGCAGGGTCAGTTGTTAAATGAACCAGAAAGGTCGTTCCAGAGGAAGATAAAGGGACAGCAGGCTGGAAAAAGCCACACCAAGCAGAAACTATGGGCTTACTTTCCACATCTGACCTTTGAACCTGCTGGGAGAAGCTTACTGCAGATGCACATTCCCCTCACCTTATCATGATTCAGGTGTATTCCTCATTCCCCTATAGATACCAATATGTCCACACACACACACACAAAAAAATAAAATAAAGATCTAGAATGGTTCATCTGGACTAAACAGGAAATCTCAGCCTCATATATCATATGGAGCTTCATCAGATAGCCGCATAGAATAAATATGGAGTAGGGATTCCTGAGTTGAAGTGCATTATTCACTGTGGAGCATTATCTCACAGCATGGACAGCAGTGCTAGCCATAGATTTGCAGAGTAACCGGGAAGCTTCAGAGGACATTCCCAGCCAGACAGCAATCTGAGGAGGGATTCCAGGGAATATCATCCAAGCGGACACTGGCTTTGAAGGGAAGGAGCTGGAGATGCAGCTGTGGCAGATATCCTGATGAATAAATATGGAGTGGGTGTTCCACAGGAGAAGCACATTTTCCACTCGGCTTTTGCTGCATGCAGATTTTAAAGGCTGGTGAAAATAATTAGCAGAAAATTTTTTCCTATTCTGCTGTGCAAAGATTCAACGGCTTTATTTTTATGGTAAAATGCAAAGTGGCCACACATAATCAACAGTGGCTTAATTCATTTTTGGCTGAGATTTCCAGCTTTCAAAACAAGACGAACGCTCTCCACCTGCCAGCAACAGTAGAACAGAGAAGTGGACGGAGTTCTTTCAGGGATTGATGATGATTTTGTGTTCATTTATCTGTCTAATATTATTTTGGAACCGTCGCACTGTTGTACCAACCAGGTTTTGGTTGTAGGTATGAAGGCTAGTAAAGGATTTTTGGAGATTTTTTTCAAATTTTGCTCCAAAAGGAATCCACTGCTTGTACTCAGAAATATTTTATAATTACCGATTTATTTTTCAATATTACAACAAACGTGTTTTTTTAATACAGTAGAAAATAACTAAAAGAACTGGACTGTGTATTATTGTGAGAGACTGACTGTCTGGATATACTATATTAGCACTTTGGAACACTTTGGTATATATATACGTATATATATATATATAAATATATATATATATATATATATATATTGGATCAGAGTTTAGAATTCAGCCAAAAAAATGCAATCAGACATTCTGATTATGCAAAGTACAAAGTTTTTGGAAATCAAACACCAGAGCATGAGTGAAACTTTTCCTGCAGAGTGGCGTCATGCTTCATCTAAATGTTAGGCAGTTAGCAGCAGGTTTGTGGTGCCATAACTTTTTATTTTAATGGTGCAACAAAAGGCAGTTTTTACTGTCTGCAGCACCATAACGCTCTGAAGGTGAAAGGTTGGAACTACATAAAATAAAATAAGGAATAATGACCTATTTTGGAAAAAACAGATGGATACACTACTGCTCAAAAGTTTAGAATCACTTGTCATTTAAATAGTTTTGTTATTTTATTCAATAATAGGGTTTTTTTTTTAAATTATGTGAAACAAACAAATGTATTTTAAAATATTTTTAGTATCTCAAATATTTGGGGAACAATAAATTTTTAAATGATAAATAACAATATTTTAGTGATATTTCATCAGAGTTTCCACAGTGAGATTTGATCTCTGCTTTGCAAATATTCAGGGAATAATATAGAATTTCCTAATAATGTCTGCTTCTCTACACGAACCTGGAATCATCTACAACTCATGTCAGGATTCTGCACAACTGTAAAATTTCTTCATTTTTTACAGCTTCTTCAAATTATTTTAAACCTGTACGTGCAAAATACTAACAGACATAGAATCATTTTTATACATATGAAACTAAACTAGTTTTACATGACTGGAAACACTGATTCTACGTGAAAATCACTAACGATTCCAGACTTTAGAGCAGTCGTGTACTAACTCTTCACCACTGTTTGATTAAGGCCACACCCATAGATTTCGGTTGTGTTGCTGTTCCAACCATCCTACACACAGCGAGCAGAAGTCAGCAGCTGCACCATACATTTAGATCGCTTTAAATTGATCAGGCATAAAACCTCCCACAGCCCTCCAGTTTGCCTTTTGACCTTTAGACCAGCGAATCAAACAAAGTCAGGAGTGAGCAAACACCTACTCCAGAGCGGCGAGTCAGACACAAAGCCGACTTTTACAAACAAAGCATCGGTAAGAGGAAAGAACTGTGTCATCCCTTTCTTTTTGGATCAGTCATGAAGGTGCAGCAGTCGCAGAAAACCGAATGTGCTGCTGCTTTGACTAGTCGTGCTTCTTTATCTCGGTTGAACAGTCTCTTTTGGGATTATAACTTGGAGAACTAGGAAATGAAGCTTGAGCAACATTTGTGGCTGATGCTTCTCCAGGATTTGTTACGTAATCAGTTCTAACCAGCACTAAGCAATGTTCTCCTCCTACACTCCCACTGTATGCTCTGTTCCACGCCCACTCATTTAAAGGGTACATCAACTGAAAAGAGCGGAGGCAAAGAAACATAGTTGGTCCATTCAGTGTGCAATCCCTTATGATGTGACCAACTGGGATCTCATGGAAAAATATTTCTTGATTAGTTTTAGGCTCCTCAGTAGTTTGAGTCTATTAATTTCAGCCCATCCAGGCCTCAAATCAACCGAAAGCCCACCATGTTGGTTTCGTTTCCAGTTGACCATCACCCTTAATCTATAGATCATGTCATCCTGTGACTGCTGCCATGTTGGAGCAAAAACCTCCAACATGGCAACGACTTCAGGTGATATGTTTTTCAGAAAGAGTTTTACATCCTAAACTTGATCAACTCCAGGTCCACCTGCATTCAGTTTCCCTGAAAAATTGCTTTCTTTCTTTAACCAGCACAGCAGAAAACAAAAATGTATTTCAGGGCAGTTCTACACCGTAGCACCATGAAACTAGTAAATAAGGACGAGTTCACTTCCTCCCTCACACAAGTCTTGTTGGAACAGACATGGATTGTACATTATTTAATAGGATTTTATGTGTAGAAGTTTGCAGCTGATATTAAATGTAAACTCAGGCCCTGACCTGCAGAAAGGAGAGAAACTAGCGCTGTTTAGCTCTGCTGGATGTGCACTTTTGTCATATTTTGATGTTACATTTGCAGTTAGGTACATAAATCTCTCTCTCTCTCTCTCAAGTACAGAACAGTAAGCACAGGTGAAACTTACATCCTCTCTGGGATTCTTTGGTGTTTACATTATGATTTCCATTTCTTCTCATCCATTTTCATACAACGTGTTTTTGACAGACTTGCGAGTCAAGTATTAAAGTGTCAAGAGATGAATAAGCTTTTCACCAAGGAATCGGCTGACGGTTTTCTTTTTTTAAAGTTTCACTATAAAAGCTACGTTCAGGTTCTCTGCACAGCAGGTTACTTCTCAGAGATGAAAATTTGTTTTTCTGTCTGAGTCGGTTGCTGTTATGACCAGCGTATATATGATGTCAAAGATGGATTGAATTAGACATATTATTAGACATATCATTGCACAGTTACACAAAATGTCCCGATTAGTTGATGAATCCGACCTGAGACTCACTGTTCAGTTTGCCTTAAAAAAATACTTTGTTAAACTAACAATAATTTTCACAAGGATTTTATTTCTTGAAGCACCCCAGAGTTATTTCCTGTTTATTGTTCAGAGAAGACACTTTTTATTTGTACTTTAAAGTAAACGAGGTGCATCTCTGGCAAGGATAACTCAGAATAAGCCATAAAAAGGCGAGAAGATGCAAATGAGCTACTAATGATGCACCGAATAAGGTATTAAGTTAAACTACTTTAAAATACTTTTTAATACTTACACCCAGATATTCCTGTTACTGATTAAAATTATAGCTCATATAGGTTTATATAGGTGCATAAATCCCAGCTGGACTTTATATTGCACTAATAAAGCTTAGTATCTGTATAACAGCTTGGATTTTCCGGGCGGCATGATGCACACATCGTTCCTGCTTTGCCAGCAGGTGAGAATCCTGCTTTAAGTGTGATAAATCTATCAGAGCTGCTGCTGATCTACTCTCTCCATTTTCCACTTCTTCTCAAATATCAGTCCTTTTCAAGCTACTTACAGGTATTACAAGCTGGAGGTCACCCATGAACAATGTATAAAAGCTTGCTTTTCTGCTGAATTCCCCAAAACTCCTGTGCATTCAGAGAGAATAACACAAATGTTCAGATCGGAAGCTGAAAAACACCTTAAAGAATGAACCTTGGTCATCTTTGTCAAATAACGTCTGCCAGAATTGAATTGAAATCATGGAATGTAATGTCAAAATCACATTTTTTCCCTGCTATTATACTTCAGTGAACTGTTTCACTTTAACTTGAAGAGCTAAATACAGCCTGCAGAATTAAATCAAGCAGTCAAGCCAAATTAGGTCAAATGGTTCTTAAGCAGATTCATCAAGAAGTATTTTAAAGGAAACAAAAGACAAGAATGCTGAAAATAAGATTAAAATGTGGATAATAGAGCCCCTGCGTTAACATATATAAGCTTTATTAATTAACTGTCACAGTTTTAGCATAGTGGAAGTATTGCAATTATGCATACACTTTTAGCAGGCTGATGTTTCAATACATTTAAAAAAGGTTTTATCCTCCAGCAGTCACCACAGCTAATGCATCTCCACAACAGCTAAAATAACCAACTTGAGGCGATGAATCACTCTGCACTTTTTTGGTGCTCGTTTCAATTCTGTCTTTATTGTCCAATCAAAAAAGGATAATTAATTTAGCAGTGTGAAAAGTTGGCTCGTTGATACCGAACATAAATCTTTCTGATGTTATTCTAAAGATGGCTGATCAGCATATTTTGAGATACGGTTTGTATTGTAATAAATCAGAGACTGAATGATGTCTTAGTTAAAGCTGCACGAGGCAAAATCTTTGTGTAAAAATGATAATGCTAAATGGAGAAAATCATATGCAGTCAACTGGTTCTGCTGTTGCTGAGTCACCAAATCACAAAGTGGATCTGATGTAAAAATCATCCCATCTTCAACCTTTCCAACTAAAAATTATCTTCGTATGTGTTTGTATTGGCAAAATGTGTTTTTATCAAACAGAATATAAATAATAGTAATATGAAAAGAACATNGTGTTTGTATTGGCAAAATGTGTTTTTATCAAACAGAATATAAATAATAGTAATATGAAAAGAACATTTGTCCCTTAATTTCATGTCACTGGTGTTATCAATATTAAAATATTTTACTTGGAAATTAAAAAAGTTGTCAAAAATTACTTCAAAGGTCAAAATTCAAACACGTAAGTTATTGATTTAGCTTTAAATTTTATTTTTGTCTCATGGTTAATTTAAATGTGTTGTTGGTAATACATTGTTTTCCATTATTTTCTAAGAAAAAAAGATTTAATAGGATAATATGTTGATTTTAGTGTAATTAACGATGTGTGTTTCACGATGCTAATGACGCCATCTTGGAAATCCCGTCTTTTATGGGCGTTCATTGGCGTTACAGTTGTGACCCTACAATAAATGACAATAATAAAATAAAAAACAAAAGTTAAATGTCCTTTATAATTTTTTCATATTTCAAAGATATTATTACAATACCATCAAATTTTAGTACCATCAAAGTTTCATTTAATACCATCAAAGTTTCAAAATCTGAACATTTTGCAAGGCATAAAGTCACCATGTTTGGAGAATGAGCCAGTATGCAGACGCAAAGTTAACATTGGCTATAATCCTGTAGAACGTGTAGAAAACACGAGCCAAATGCTGAAAACATCCCGGCAGAAATAATTGGCGGTTTAATAAGTGCAGAACCCTTTTCTCTGATGGTTTAATGCTTGCAGACGTGTTTTGCAGCTCCAGATGAAATGTCTCTGGATCTCAGCCTTTCAAATTCAGTGTTGTTTTTTGACCTCTACGCATATTTGCACCATCATAAATCTGGCGATGGGGAGACACATGCTCGGAATACGGCACTCGCCATGTAAATCAATCATTTCTGTAGGGGGTAGAAAGCAGCGCATTACCAGCATACTGAGCTGTACAGACTCCAACGCTCAACAACAAACCAAACAAACCTCTTAACCCTCCATCAACTTTTTCATCCAAATCTGAAAAGAAAGTGGGCTCAGCAAATAAAGTTGGGTAAAATGCACAATAAAATGCATCTTTATAAATACTATCTAAGGCTAGTAACAGAGTACAAGCAGTCTTTGATTCTTGCTCAAATGGACTATTTACTGAATTTTATTTGTTTAACCTATATTTAAACAGGAAAAACCTCTTGAGATTAAAAATCTGTTTTCCAAGAGGGTCCTGGTCAAGACAGGCAACAACGTTCACTGTTGAAGACGTGCGCTGCCAGGTGAGCATGCACACACACACTCACATACTCACACCTCAGAAGAGCAGGTAGTCGTTAGCAAGCGCCTGCAGAACAATGGATCCGTTATTCATTATATCTGAAAAACATATAAATTTTTCACAAATAACTTGACACGCCACATAAACGATTGTTTTACCCAAAATGAAAGTTTCACCTGGTACACTTAATGAGTTTACAGAGCGCCAACATGCTATTGTTAGCGTCGCTAGCTTGTTGGCTGCATTAATAAGGCGTGTATAACTGCATATGGGCTGTAATAAGTATTCTTCCACACCANCTTGTTGGCTGCATTAATAAGGCGTGTATAACTGCATATGGGCTGTAATAAGTATTCTTCCACACCAAGGGTTTAATATAAACTCTGCATGCTGTGTGTTTAGTTTAGTTTATGTAGGATGAAATCACCTCTGAGATAATTTGCATAAAGTAGCTGATGGAAACGTGCATCAATTTACATTTCCTTTAATCGAATAACCAGAAATGCGCTTTAAAAATGCGAATAAGTTGGATGGAAATGCAGACACAGACGCACACAGGCTGTAAATTAAACCATCTGTGAGTTTCTCATGTCCAACTGGATTATAAAAGCCAGGAATGTAAAGCGCTGGATCAACGTACAGTGCTGTGAAAAAGTATTTGCCCCCTTACAGATTTCTTGTTTTTGCTTTTTTGTCACACTTACATGTTTCAGATCATCAAACAAATTTTAATATCAGACAAAGATAACCTGAGTAAATACAAAATGCAGTTTTTAAATGATGATTTCATTTATTAAGGGAAAAAAGCTATCCAAACCAACCTGGCCCTATGTGAAAAAGTAATTGCCCCCCCTTGTTAAATGATGAATTAACTGTGATTAACCACATTTTTTGGAAAGCTGAGTTCAATTTCACTAGCCACGCCCAGGCCTGATTACTGCCAGACCTGTAGAATCAAGAAATCACTTAAATAGAACCTGTCTGACAACATGAAGTAGGCTAAAAGATCTCAAAAAGCAACACGTCATGCCCCGATCTGAAGAAATTCAAGAACAGATGAGAAACGAAGTCATTGACATCTATCAGTCTGGAAAGGGTTACAAAGCCATTTCTAAGGCTTTGGGACTCCAGCGAACCACAGTGAGAGCCATTATCCACAAATGGAGAAAACATGGAACAGTGGTGAACCTTCCCAGGAGTGGCCGGCCTACCAAAATTACTCCAAGAGCGCATCGACGACTCATCCAGGAGGTCACAAAAGAACCCAGAACAACATCTAAAGCACTGCAGGCCTCACTTGCCTCAGTTAAGGTCAGTGTTCATGATTCAACAATAAGAAAGAGACTGGGCAAAAATGGCATCCATGGGAGAGTTCCAAGGCGAAAACCACTGCTGACCAAGAAGAACACAAAGGCCCGTCTCACATTTGCCAAAAAACATCTTGATGATCCCCAAGACTTTTGGGAAAATATTCTGTGGACTGACGAGACAAAAGTGGAACTTTTTGGAAGGTGTGCGTCCCGTTACATCTGGCGTAAAACTAACACAGCATTTCAGAAAAAGAACATCATACCGACAGTCAAACATGGTGGTGGTAGTGTGATGGTCTGGGGCTGCTTTGCTGCTTCAGGACCTGGACGACTTGCCGTAATTGATGGAACCATGAATTCTGCTCTCTACCAGAAAATCCTGAAGGAGAATGTCCGGCCATCAGTTCGTGACCTTAAGCTCAAGCGCACTTGGGTTATGCAGCAGGACAATGATCCGAAGCACACCAGCAAGTCCACCTCTGAATGGCTCAAAAAAAACAAAATGAAGGTTTTGGAGTGGCCTAGTCAAAGTCCGGACTTAAATCCGATTGAGATGCTGTGGCATGACCTTAAACAGGCCGTTCATGCTCGCAAACCCTCCAATGTGGCTGAATTAAAACAATTCTGCAAAGAAGAGTGGGCCAAAATTACTCCACAGCGATGTGAAAGACTCATTGCCAGTTATCGCAAACGCTTGATTGCAGTTGTTGCCGCCAAGGGTGGCACAACCAGTTATTAGGTTTAGGGGGCAATTACTTTTTCACATAGGGCCAGGTTGGTTTGGATAGCTTTTTTCCCTTAATAAATGAAATCATCATTTAAAAACTGCATTTTGTATTTACTCAGGTTATCTTTGTCTGATATTAAAATTTGTTTGATGATCTGAAACATGTAAGTGTGACAAAAAAGCAAAAACAGAAGAAATCTGTAAGGGGGCAAATACTTTTTCACAGCACTGTATATGGAGGAATGTGGGCTTTGGCTCCTGTTGTTGTTGAAAATGCAACAAATAGAGTCTGAATAGAAGCTTTGACCGTCGCAAAATTCCCAGCATCACCGAGCACGCCACGATGCATCATTCCCACTGAAAATAACAACAATAAGAGCAGAGGCGCTAACGCTGAATGACAGACGTGACAGCAGGTCGTGCTTTCAGTCGAAACATGTTTTCCCGCTGAATGACAAAATGACAATACAATAGCCAGGGAATGTTTCTGTGTCAGTACAACACGTGAACCGTTTTCATGCCTGCAAGAGAAAAACGTTTGAAAAGATGCGGTGACATCGATTCAAAGTCTGCAGGAGATGGACAGAATAACAGGAACAGCTGATAAATATAGTTAATCCCTTTGAGAAGCTTAAGTTGTTTTAAATTGCGGTCTCTTATTAGATTATAATATGTAAGATGTGATGCAGGCACTTATGCAACAGCTTAATTTTTTTATTACAACAGCCTCATTTATTCAGCAACACTTTTAATTTATTAACCGTTTTACTAATTTATTGTCTTATTTTATTATGCAAAAGCCTTAATTTATTCATTTCACCTTATTGATATTTTAAAGTGCTGTTTTTATACTTTCCTACTTTACATGTATACAATTCCTTTATTGATATTATTTTGTTTGTAAGTAAGAGTATATGTGTAGTTCTGATGATTCAAGCTGTTTCAAATACAGTTTCAGTTATTGATTGATTGATTAACTGATTGATTGACTGATGACTCAGGATTAGGACCTAAAAGCAGGATTCAGCTGTGAAAACAGTCTCTGTTTGGAGAATAAGTAAGTACAGAGGACGAAGAGTTCAAATGGAGGCAGGCTATTTGCGTGGAGTCGAGGTCATGCTGAGGTCATAACAGAAAGGCCAGCGATGAATTCAAAGGGGCACCAATCAAAAACCAAATGCTGCATTCGACAGACCTCAGAACTCAGATTTTTCCGGCTTCCTACTTGGAAAAATGAGTTGGAACGGCACTTGAAGTTGGAGCTCCGACTGGGAAACTCGGACCAAAATGATCTACCCCAACTTCACGAGTATGACGTCACTCAACATGGCAGCGCCGTGGAAACGAGCTGTCAATGTAAATAATCAGCTAACAGCCGAAAATAAAGTATTTTCTCTTACCTGACACTGAAATAAAAGGTCAAAATATATTGCCAAGGTAACTATCTATTGTGTATAATAACTGTTTTTATTGATATGTAAGCGTAAATAATTTCAGAATATTACGTCTCTGCATAAAGTTTAATACTGTGATTAACATCATTGTTAAACAACACAACCAAACAGTCCTGTAGTCTAACTTTACTTTACTTAGCATCTATTATGAAGTTTAATTCATTTTACAGTATTTATTGGTGTTCAGCTGTGCTTTTTTGATTACTTTTGGCTGGAACGGTTTGAGGTCACTCAAATGCAGCAAAAGTCCAGGCTTATGATCAGCAGGCAGACTGGCAAATAAATCTGATAGAGGAGGCACCACGAGGAAAAAGCAGCACAGAGGAAGATCAGGAATGCCGAGCAGCAGGTAGGATAAACGATGCCAGAACCGAACTTCTGACACGCTTTGACAGAGGATGAGTGGAAAAGGACGGATATACAGTCTACATTCTGGGTCTGATGAGGGGAAATGGGAACAGGTGTGGTAGTCAGGTGGTGCAGGTGGAGGCGGGAAGCTCGACGGCAACAACTGGTGGACCGATGTGGTATGACAAGTTCTGAAATGATGAGAATGTTAATGGAAGCTGTGACGGATATTTATAAGTGAACGTGAAGAGAAAGAAAAGAAAAATGAAGATGTCACCGTGACACATTGTATTTTTCACGTGCAAGCATAAAGCACAATAAGATGTGCATCCGCAAACTGAAGGTATAAATTGTGTACTTAAAATACTGAGTGTGTGTGTGTGTGTGTGTATTCTATGCCCCAAGGAGAAATTAGTCTTGTCAGCAGATGTCCTCTACAGAGAGACGAAACTGTTGCAAACAGAGCCCATCGATTGCTCCTTCTCATGGGGAATTTATTGTTTAGCGTCCTGCTCAAGGACACTTCAGCAGGAAGGATTCTTTAGTGTCGCGGCTGCTAGCATGTGGGCAGCCTGGCTGAATGATGGTCTTGCTAAAATGAAGATTTTTCTTTTGCTTCCTGGAAAATCACAGAGGGTGTATTCACTACAGAATTCTATGCAGACATTCATACACCCTTTTCTCTATAACAATAAATCTGTCAAATCTTCAGAGATCAAAGACCAAACCATTCCTTTAGGCCCATTTCATTTATTCATCCAGCAAAGTTATATTTTTTATGCTCTTCTCAATTTTAGCCACCCATTTAAAAAATATTAGGGACTATTTTGACAAAAGGGATAGCCATTTGATAATCACTATGATTCGTTCTGTTGGCGTTGCTCTGTGCAGGACTGTGTGGGGACGTCTCAGAGTGGGAATCAGGATCCTGGACTGCATTTCTAAAGAACGCTGTGTTAATCTGTGAGCACAGGTCAGAACTGCAGGTCCCTGCAAAGCTTCATCTCCTTTATTGGTGTGGAACAGGCCACGGCTGAGCTTCCACTGCCAGCCGCCGACGCTACATCTGCACACGCTGCATGTGTGCGTTTCCATTCTACGCGCTTTATTATGCAGCAGATATCATTCAGTGTTTGACGGTTAAATTGCACGGGCTTCTCTCGTGATGATAAAGTGCCGAGTGGGATGATGGAGGACACGGTGATGAACTCACTTCACGTTGAAATGCAGGGCTGGCGTGTTCCAGATGTGGACTCTCAAGTGAAAACAGTGATACACACGGTCAGCGTGTTTATATGCACATTAAAAAAACGTATTATACTCTGAGTAAGGCAATAAACTGATTTTTTTTTCCAAATAGCATGTATTATAATTTGATTAAAATTGGAGTAAGCTTACTCGATACAATATTATTGTGATATCTATAGAAAACTTGAAAAAAAAAAACATAATAATGATATCAAATTCATCTTTAACTTTATTGTGCGTTTCACCTCTTTTCAGTTCCAATGGACGTCATGTCCTTTGCTATGATTAGTGATGCTTCATCCTGACATGCAGCAGCCATGTCTGCTTTTCTTTGCTTCTCCACTCCAAACAGCGTTAGCTACCTGAATCCCTGCTCTCTTTGTCACCTTCTTTGCTGCCTAACAAATAACCAGGACAGAGAAAATCCTGTCAAGTCCAACGCCATGATAACTTAGCTTTAACAACACAACTAAGACCTTCATGGAACATTTCCTGTTTCAGGGCTAGCAAGCTAACTGCTACTTCCTGTCTCTACCTGGTAAAATCTGCAGGATGATGGAGGTGAAGGTGGTGAACAGGTTGGTGGTATCGCCCCCTTTAGTGGTTCCTGTCGATCAGCGTTTCCTGCAGACTGGGGCGTCTACCAACTTCCTGTCTTTGTTACCAAATCCAAAAAACTCCCACACTGGCAGCTAACTTTTTCAGGTTAGGGTAGAGCATCTCGCTCTCATCTGTCGTCTCCTCTGACACCATTTTGTGTGGCAGGAGGAGCCACACAATGTGGTAGTAGCTAGCTAGCTAGCTAGTTACCGCGTCACAGCATCACGTCACACGTGTGTGTGTGTGTGTGTGGGGTGAGACAAAGTGAGAACGGAAATAAATGGAAATGATTTAAGAGGTGCAGGATTATTTACACAATATTATCATATGTCAAATATCATATTAACATGATATGAATATTTCATTTTTTAGATATCATGGTTATCGTCAATGCCAGTATATCGCGACACCCCTAATTCATGCATATAAATGTTATCACACAAGCCACCTCAGCACACATTTCCTCACCTGGAAGGATTTCCTCATACTCCGATTACATAATGCATCATGTATATTTGCAAAACCACAGAGTCCGATTAATTCCTTACATGTATTTGTCTAACTTGCATCTTTGCCTTGTGCATGCAAACGTACTGAGTGATAGAAATCACTCGTTTGTTTTGATGTATAAATGCTGAAGGTGACATTTTTGAAATCCACATGCAAAGGAAAAATGCACTAAAGACACTAAGATTGTCGGAAATTTTTTTTTTTAAAAAGCTACAAACATACATTTTATGTCTTTGCTCCATTTTGACATTTTTATATTCACTCAAAATCAAAAGGCAACAGCTTCTTTCTGAACTCATCTTTTCAGGAAACATGGAATTTCGTGATCATCGCTGACAAACACCAACTCACAGGATCACCCAAACCCATAACCATCCCCACCCAGCCAACCGCCGACATGTTGTAACACCCACCGATGAGCAAACGCTCTGATGTGAGAAAGTCCCGCTTGTTTTCTATCGTGACCTCTGCTTGCATCATGTTGCACCAGTCGCACAAGATTCATTGTGGTTCATTTTCACAGTGCAACATCGCTGCAAGACGTGGATTCTTGAACAGAATAAAGTTTTCTCACCATTAATGAGCTCATCATTATCTTTAGCGCTCTTTCCCCGTTAAGTGTAACAGCAATGGCTGGGTGCAACAAGTCCAGGCAGGATAATTAGGGGATTCAAAATGAGTTTTGGAAAGGTTGAGGCAAAAGTGGATAAAACAAATTGGTAGATTACAACACTGAATCACAAATTAACTACTGGCTGGTGCTTAAATGTCTGACAGTAAAATCAAGTTTAACTTTCTAACATCAGAAGCAGAATTTGGCAGACCGGAAGTCTCAGTAAGGACGAGTATTAGTGATTAAAAAGGGACACATGTTGCTATTTTATCGTGTCGTGTAGTCGAGTTTATCTGTCAAAAATTGCCAAAGTTGCAAAAACGTTTCACAGTCCGTCAGTGTTGCTGGCATGGGCTTGATGCAACCGGCCAATAAGAGAAGAACAAGCTGGGACCTTAAAGAGACAGTACCTAAAATGGCATGTTTTTACTCAGTGTGCACAGTTGAGCTGCAGCAAGTGAGAATAAAAGACCACATAAATGAAAATAAGAACATGGAACTCTATAATAGATCCCCTTTAAGGTCAGATTTCCACGTGTTAAATTTGCTGGAATAAAATGTTGTATGTTAGGTTGGTTCAGAGTACTTTTACACTGTCACTGCTGCGTTTACTTAAGTAAAAGGTGACCTTAAACAAGGAGAATTATTTTAGTTTTGCATTATAATTTTTGTGTTTCTGGTAACGGTAACATTTTGTGACCAGACTAAAATAAATTTAAATCTGGCTGCTGCTCTTTGTGTCATTTAGTTTCCTGTAGACCGGCCTCACAGCGGAACAACAGCCTGATGCTGCGTTCGCTGTACCTCGGGAGTCGGAACTGGGAAGCTATAACTCGGAATTACGCTATTTACAACCAAGACACGTTTGAGCTAGACAAAGTGGGAAACAAAATGGACACCTCCATGAAAAAGTTTGTTGCATTTGCCCCGTCGGACCAAAGAAAAATAATCAGTCCACATCGAAGGGCATGAAAAGTGCAAAGATATGTTGTTTTGTCTTTGCTGATTGATTTATAAAGATTAATTGTTCTTTACTGCTGTTCACGGTTTGAGCAGCCATGTTGAAATGACATAAATACTCAACTTGGGGTTGGGGAAAGCTTTCCCAGACTTTCCAAGAGGGAGCTTTTTTTTTTTTTTTCCCCCCTTGTTGGATGCTGGAATTCCAAGCTCAGAGTTTTAACTTTCAATTTAAGTCATCCTCCTCAAATCTGGTCTGCAGAATATTAATCTCATCATAACATTTTTTAAACGTTAACAGCTGACAGAAAGAGGAAAAATAGGTGAAAAAAGAACTAAACTGCTTTCATGTGAAAAGTTACTCAGATAGAATACGCTGTAGGATCAAGTGAAAGTATTATCAGCTGAGTAAAGGTGAAACGTTTCCTTAAAAGTTTAGGGCTTTCCTAATAGTGGAACATGTGCAGCATTTTCATGCCTCACAAATCTAAATTTCCCCATTTCCTGGTTTTTGCTGTCATGTAATATATGAGGTGTCACGTGCAGCAAATGGAGCCCTGCCAACATAAATAACACAGCCATTAATCTTACAGACATGACAAAACAAACATGTCAAAAGATGCATTCAGGTACCTTGTTAACTATTTTATGCATTTTGCCCACTGGTGTGTGTGTGATGTATTTTCTGTGTGAACTGAAGAGATAAACCCAAACAAGAAACACAAATCGCTTATCTCAGTGGATCTGCAATGCAGAAAAAAAAAAAAAATTAGAAAAGTGAAGCCAGTAAATGTTTCACTGCACTGAAGTGGTGCAAACTGTGGCACACGGCATAAATAACCACACGGCAACATGTCTGCTGCTCCCTGTGCTTAAGTAGTAATCTGTTGATTGGAGTGACTTGGTGCACCTGGAGGGTGCAGGGCTGCTGCTTTCAGGGTTCACGGGATCCTCCTGCTGGGTTCAGTCCAGCAACCTAATCAGGGCCTGATTTACTCCAGGGGCACAGGTGAGAGCAATTAAGTGTAATCAGCTACCTGGTAGGGCAGAAAATGAACGAAAAAACACTCATGCTGTGATAACCCTAGCATTTACACATTTCACACATCTCCTATAGGATAACAGCCATAAAACATTCATGTTCTCATTTTCCCAAGATATTTCAGCACACCTCAGTTTTTTTTTTTAACCATAGTCCATCAGATGTAGTTTAGCTCCAGCATGAGTTATATTTTTATTTACATTTTACTGTATTTCATTTATATTTTATACATATTAGACGGCTTCTTGACTGACCTGAAGGTGCCTGAAGTGACTTTTTAGATTATTATTTTGTTTTATTTTCAAAAGTTTTGTTGCTCATATGAATATGTTAAAATCAACTGATAGTGTTTTATTTAGGCTAGTTATTAAAACAAAAAACTGTCACTCAATTACAGAATTTTTAACTCGTAGTGCACCTCATTTTTGTTTTCTGCATGTTTTGGTTGATAGAAATATGTATTTTCTTCATGACAGGAAACAGTATGAGTTCATTTCTTAGTTCATTTACAACAGGCCTTTAATAGCTTTTAGGGCCTCAAGAGTCTTAAAACTCAGTCAGCACATAAATAACCACATCAAATATCAATCACAGCAAATGAAAAAAAGGCCAGAACTGCAAATATGTGTTGTTTTTTTAAAAATCTTTTGAATAAATAAAGCCAACGACTTATTATCAGGGTGAAACAGGGTCACACAAAGCAATAAGACATTGTAAAACAGCAGAACAACATAAATATATCTTAAATTCTGAACCGATAAACATGTTTAATAACTTAACCATCATTTCATTTATGCCTTTAGTTTAATTTCACTGTTTAGACATAATATAAAGAATTAAGAAATGACCTGATACATAATTTGTGACATACAAAGTGAAATGAGGCCAGGTTCTTATTATTATCATTATGATGATGATAATTATTGTTATGACATTTCTGGAGATGTCAGAAAGGTGTGATTGTGGTCATAAAATGGCAGAAAATTGAGCTTGTGATATGTGGGTCATCGGTTCAAATTCTGAAGAGCTCCAAGCTGCAACAACTGTTATTAAAGCTTTGTGGTGGAAAACACTCAGCCATTGACTGCTACAATACAGCAGCAGCAAATTGATAGTATGAGATATCAGGCAGTGTGAAGTGTGCTGTAACTGGAAAAAAAAAAAAAATGGAAGAGGAAGCTGAGAATGGGAGCAAAAAGTGACATCACAGAAGCAAAAACATGCATGTTGTTGTACAAGTTTCACAAAATGATGAGAAAACCAGCGAAAACAGTCCAAAAATAGCAGAATTAAAGCTGTGCTGCAAATTCAGACAGCTTTAGGAACTAGGCTGAAGTGATGGCAGGAAGATATTCACATTTTATTTTCAGAAAACGGTTCAGGCAGCAGCTGCAGCTCATTCTGAATGTCTCCGCTTACATTGTTGTGATGTATTTACAGTTGTATTTCACCCTGTGTGGGCGACTTTGTCAGAATCTATTCAAAGTCAAAATAAGTTTCCTGGGAAAGGTTCACTTTGGTGCATTATATTTACTGAGTAATTTACGACTTTTATCAATTTCTATTGGTATTCAAAGATTCACATCAACATTCAAAGCTGCAATCCTTTACTCTCAGAACTCAGAAGGTTCCACGATGATTCCCATGAATTCTGATCTGAATGCATTCCAGCGCCTCTGACCAAAAAAACATGGCTACATACACCATGTTCAAGTCTGGGAATAGTATAAACATCTAGAGAGGATCTACATGAATTATTTCTATAGGATTAGTGAAGAGAAAAATCTATAATAGGTCATCTTTGCTCATAAAAATAATTGTTTAATGTGCAATATGTCAAAAACTCCAAAATGAGACAAAGGAAAACTGTTCATCATATGCGCCGCCACATTGTTGTGATGTCAGGTGTGTTTATGTCACATAAGTCGGGTAAGATGGATCCTGTCCGAGTTTCCGACTGCGAATTCCAAGTTCAATAACCGCTCCATTGCACTTTTTTGTGCAGGTTTTCAGGTTTTTCTGAGTTCCGAGCACAAAAGATTACAAAATAAGACTACTATACTTGATATATTAAGATGTAAAACAAAGCAATGAAATACAGGCCATCCCCCAACGCTATGTGCAGGATTTAATTGGTCCAAACAAGTCGTGTGATATTTGGACCAATTATAAACAGGGGGAGGTATCAAAAACAGAAAAGAAAAGCCCACTCTCACGATGTGTGTCACCCATCGCAACTCCACCATCAAATAGCTAATGCTTCCTTCATATGCTCCCTATTTAAAAAGCCGGAATCATCAAGTTTCAGGGATGGCGAACAGTTTGAAATAATCTACACATTCCATATTTGCACCCACATGAAGCAGAGATGTTGCGGTTACGTCCTTAAGCATATTCCGTCCCCAGGTAACACTAGTCCTGTGCAAACAGTACTGCAGTGAAGCAAGGAGGGTTTGAAATGAAGTCGTCATAGCTTTGACAAGTCGCCCATACAGCAGAGTTGATATAAATAATGATAAAGGCAAAGTTGTAAATTAGAAATATTAACGATGCAAAATAATGCGCTCACACTGCTTTGTCACTGACTTTTTTTTAGTTTGAGAACAAAGTGGTCACTCGCACGTAGCGCCGTCCTTCATCCAGCTGAAACCACGTGAAGGTGGTTGAGGAGGTCATTGATCATCCGTCCCATTAAACCCCTCCACACGTAAATTACGGCCATTTTGGCTAATGGACAGTAAAAATGTGGGCTTCTTTGGTGAAGGGCAGAGAGCACGTGCAGTTCACGAGCCACCAGCTGCCCATTCCTGAAGTAACAAAAGGGTCACAGGTGATGCAGGAAACGTTAGCGGGCTCGCACCTTGCTACAGCACGATGAGTCTCTGCAGGCCGATAGAAGGCAGACAGCCGAGACGGAGTCTGACCCTTCGCCGCGGTGACTAATGGCTGCAACATTGCTCGTTATATCTCCCGGGCAGAAGTGTGTCACCCAAACCAAACGGCTCAGGGGTGTACAGGCGAGAGACTCCCATGCCATATGTTAGCCCACCGCGTCATCTGCATGTGCAAAATAATATAAGAAGTTCATTTCCTTTAACTGACAGGAAGCAGTTAACGATTTCAGGTGTTTTAAGTTGGTAAAGTAGAAAGTTCATGTAGGGGTCAGTTCTACCATAATATCTATTGCTACTCATGAAAACAATATCATGTCTGTTATTATTAACAGACCTAATGAGACAGAGACGTAAAACATGTCAATTCTTAAAGGACCATACTACCCATTTTGCATGTTTGAGCCTAATATATTCACTTTTCATACACTGACAATCACAATCGTTTCCCAATCACTTCAGCTTTCCTGATATTTTGCAAAATCTCTTAATCTTTCAAAATCAAATATTCAAGTGATACACCCACCTTAAAAATCCATGTTTCTCCTGCTAATAGTTACACAGCCTTATGAAGTCAGAGTCCTTTAAATTTTTCCATAAACACAGGTCTTCTTTTGGGATTATATTCCCCGGTGGAGACACACATTCCCTCCACACTTTTTATTGTGTTTAAACACTAAACTAACTAACTTCTAAAAAAAAAAAAANTCTTTTGGGATTATATTCCCCGGTGGAGACACACATTCCCTCCACGCTTTTTATTGTGTTTAAACACTAAACTAACTAACTTCTAAAAAAAAAAAAACCTGAATACACGTCTTCTTGGCGATGATGGATTACCTATCCCAATAACTTTTCAAGTATCAACAAGTTGATTTTAATAGCAGAATGAACTGAAACCAATGGAGGTCTGGAAGGTAGGAAAAACATTTTTAATTCACCGTTCCAGTAGTATGCTTTGGGAAATGATTGTCAGTAACGTTACATGTTTGAAAATTGAATATATTCAGCTCAAACATGCAAAATGGGTGGTATGGTCCTTTAATTCCTACTACAAACAAAGAAAATATGGGGAAAATNAAAACGACCTCCAGCTCCTCCCAGGGGATCCCAACACATTACCATTCCCACCCATACCTGGGTCCGCTCCGTGGTTCCCTCCCAGTTGGACACGCCCGCATCACGCCCTGATAAATGAAGCCAGTTTATATGTTTACTGACATTTGAGTACACCAGTGATTTTCTAAAATAATCTAAACAAGGTTAGAATTAGTATGTAACATGGAATTGGGACACAGCGAAGGACAGGAGAGAGTGAAGGAAAGTGGGGGACCTCTGGGACAGTTTATTTCCATCACAAACAGAGATTTGGAATTGAAACAGCCTTGCAATGATGTGGAAGCCCACAAAACAGTTAACTCATATTTCTGCGCTGAAATCTCCCGTTGTTTTTATTATCTGGTTTGGTCAATGTCACATTGTTGGTGTCTTATCAGTGAGGTCAACCGTGACAAAACGGAAAAGACTTCCAGGGAGGCGACACCTGGTGAAGACTTCAAGGCTGGATTTACACCACAAGTCTTGATGCCCAATTCAGATTTTAAGACAAGACAAGACAAGACAAGACAAGACAAGACAAGATAAACTATTAATCCCACACTGGGGAAATGTACTTGTTACAGCAGCTTTATATTCAGAGTACAGGGAAAACAAGTGATAAAAATATATAAGAATATGAAGTAGAGAAAAAGCAATGTAAAATACAATACATTTTCTGCCTATACCCGATTTTTTGTTCAGCTATTTACATTTTCTTTTTTAAGCGGCTCATATCTGACACCTGTAGTTACATGCTTTTACCTGCAGCAGCAGGATGCAGCTACATGTGGACATTTCCGAGACAGATGTAAATGTTACGCTTCAGTGGAGAGAGAACTGTTTAAAAATATAATCAGCAGGTTAAAACTTTAACATGCAGAGAGAAAATCTGATATGTTGTGTTAGCATTTATCTCTCCTGTTGAGATACGTAATTTCCTGATAGTTTCCGATCATGGAGGAGAAGCGGGTGGAGTTTTGCTGTAATGAACTATCATGCTAACATGTCTATTTGACATTTAACACACATCAATGTGTGTTTTATATACATATATATATACACACATATATATATACATATATACATACATATATAATATACACATATATACATACATATATACATATATATATACATACATATATACATATATATATACATACATATATACATATATATACATATATATATACATACATATATACACACATATATATACACATATATATATATATATATGTGTATATATATAGTATGTCCTCCATTTCTGTTTACAGAGAGCGTCATCGTATTGATCGCTTACATCATCCATATGCAGATAAGATAGAACATGACGTCGGAGTCAGAATGGGAAGGAAATTCTGATCTGTATATTTAGACAGCAGTCACATTGGTGGATATCCGATACGTTTCTGATTTATTTCCACATGTTGAAGTGGCCCAAAATAGATCTGAACATATCTGATTCCATGTGGCTTTTTACCATTTACATCTTCAGGAAACGTATCCAATACGTGTCGCATATGCACAAAAAATCAGAATCAGGTTGCATGTGCGTGGTTGTGTAAATCCAGCCCGAGTTTTCATCTTTTCAGCTACAGGAAAGAAGAAGCATTATGAACAGCAATGTTTGGGTCATGCAGGAAATTAAATTGTGATTTTTTTTTTTTAACTTTAAAATCACCAGAGATGTTTAACAGAGGAAAAGTGAAAACTTTCATCAACAGGTTTATGTTGCAACACTATTGCATTATATCAGTTGGTGATTAGAGATTGAAAAATGGCAATTGGAAATGAAAATGTCATGAGATTGAGTTAAATATGATGAGCAAGTTTAGGTTCTTTTACTTTTAGCTGTAATCTCAAAGCTGCAAAAATACTTCCACACACACATGAAAGCCATAATGTTTATAGATGATACAATCTCAGCACGATTGAGCCATAGGTAAGAGGAGGGGATTTAGAAAACCTCAATTAGGTGCAGGTACAGTGTGAAATGATTCTGCAGTGAGAACTGCATTCGGAGTGAAGGGCTAATGCTTTTTAGAATGGGTCACAAATGGAGGAGGGGGGGAGCAAAGAGGTAGGCCCTGATGCTGCTGATTGGCCCCAATCATGGTGGGTGATTGGGAGACGGGATGATGGAGGGCTCAGAGGAGATGGTCCTGCTCCTTCTTCACTCATCGTTCTACCGGCTGGTACAGATTCATTTATTGTTGTCAGGGACATTCGGTGCACAAAGAGCGTGGAGTGAGTGGATGTACAGATGCAGACACACAAAAAGCAATTTAGGGTTGTAGCATCCTGTCAGTACTAAGAGGAGCAATAAAGGGAAATTGACAGGAGAAGTGGAATTTACTGAGCATGGTAACCTCAATAACTGCATAAAAGCGTGCTGCATTTTAGTCATTACGTATCAACCTTTCCACAATGATCGGCTAATTTTACTGAACACAGCAGCCAAGCGTGTGCCTGATGGAATACAAGCAGTACAACAAAACATTGTTAGTGGAGCAAAGCAACAGCTAGCAAAGACGGGGGCTGACAGTGACCTTGTTATCGTCTGGGGAGCAAACAAGAGCGAGCAGAATACACAATGCACGTCCAGTCAATCTACGACTAATGAGCACATGCACTGCTCAGCTTTATCTTCTTAATTAATGATTGAGATGCAACTCCTAAGTTCCTCCTGCAGATCTTGTGAGTCAGCTCTGTGGGGATGCTAACATTAGCAAGTTACAAGGGACGGAGATGGGGAAACATCTTCACGGCAAAACAGGAAAGAGCTTGTAAAGTGTCAAGCACAGAGGTGCTGTTAAGTGCGCGACTGAAGCTTTGCGTTTTGTCTGAGGAGAAAAGTTTAGGTCTATTAGCTCACGTTGACCTTATTCAAAGCAAACAGCATACACATGGATTCATAAATCTTTATCAGCGGTGTTCAAGCGTCATGCAAAATTAGGTTTTAGCAGCAAAATATTATAAATCAACTTCCTGGACCAGACCCTTGTCTTTCTGTGTTTGGTTTTGGTGTGTGTGTGTGTGTGTGTCTGTCTGTGTTGGGGGGGGGGGGNTGGGGGGGGGGGGCGCATCTCCACCCAAACATTTGCATCAACTGTTGCCATGAGCAACTGACAAAATTTTGTAAAGATATTATACTGACATTTAGGCATGTGTAACATTTATTTTCTTATTGCTTGTTTTATGTGAAGAAGTGAAGATATGTATTTTTGGTTGTTTCTTTTTGTGTGTACTCTGCCACATTAATCCTGTGTGTTGGTCTTCTCACTTACCCCAGGAGGGGTCATATGAGAAATTATTATTATACCTGCCATGCAAAATTCTGGGTGTAAATGCACAAATCTAACGTTGATAAGATGTGTTATCAAAGCTGTGTTCTGATTGGATTAGGATTAGTGACGCTGGTGCAAGTAGCTGGCAGTTGTCGTGGTTGTGTCATCCTGAATTGAGCAGAAAACATGAGATCACAACACTCTTTTATGACCTGTTGCTATATAAACTTTACACTCGAACATAACTGAGGGGATTCAGGCAAAAACTTAATGTGGCAGACATTACTGCCACACTTTCTGCCTCAGCGTTTACTTAGTCGAGCAGAATTGACAATAAGTTCCATGTCAGCAGCTCCGGCTATTCAATTTTCAAAGAAGCTCGCTGGTGTTAACAAGGAAGTGGATCATAAATAGATACAAACAAAATGCAAACAGTGGCACTGCAAGCGAAGGAAGTGCTGAATTGCAGTCCTTAATTTTGTAGCACACAGTCACCAAAATAAATGAGAGAAACAGTGAATGAGGCACTGAGTCAGTATACTAAATGAGGGAGTCGCTTGATTCACATATCTCCTCTTTCATCTTAATGTAGCTGCTGAAGCAAAAATGGCTTCAAATCCTATTAGCAAGCCAGCTGTTGTTTCACTTCAGCACCTTATAATGTATTTAAAGATTATGTTATGATAAACAAGCTTTAATTTAAAAAAAGAGAGAATATATACCATATATACTCGAGTATAAGCCTTTTTTTTTTTTTTTTTTTTTTTACCAAATATCGGGGGGTCGGCTTATACATGAGTAATTCAAATTGGATCCCAGAGAAGGAAATTTCCAGGGGTGGAAATACTTCCCATTACCACTACCCATGGAAAATAGTTTACATCATACCTTAGAATGATGTATTTCCTGACTAAACATCTTATTCAGCACATTTTGCGGCGGCCAGTAAGCTGTGATCCATCAGTTACGGTAATCAGCTGCTGAAATAAATATCATGTTTACCGGTACATGGATTATTTTCAGAAAATCAGAGGAATACTATGACAATTCTCAGAAAAAACAGGTAATTTGCTCAACAAATAAATTGATCGAACAACATCAGGGGGTCGGCTATATGCAGGTTTCTTTAAAAATCTAAATTTGTAGGTCAAAATCGGGGGTTGGCTTATAAGGTATGTATCTCTCAGGAACTGTAATAAAGCTGATTTGTGAATAAACCAAGAGAAAAGAAAATGACAGCGTGCATTAAAGTTTCATACACTTCCATGTGTAGCTACCTATTTATCTGTCAGTCAGTCTGCCGACATTCATAGTCTGTGAAGGTGGAGACAGAGAGAGATGAGAGAAATGAACACCTGTCAGTCAAAAGAGAGCCGACATGTTTGCTTCTGCATATGGAATTCAACACAGTACAGTAGACTAAAATACTATTTGCAGGAGACCTTATGGGATTTAGAAATGCAACATCTGTGTTTCATGCAGCACATTAGAATTAAGCAAAATGTATGTTTCATTGAATTTACATCAAATCCCAATAACCGTATCCAGTAACGCTGGTCATCAGCGCAAATATGCTGTCAAACTTCACCAGAGTTGAACTTGATTTACTTCACCTCAAAGAGCAAATCTGATGATCATGTGGATTCCGTGAATTCGCAGCAAAATTGTCATAATTAATGCATATGGGATCCTTAATGTTTCAGGGCAGCCTCTGAGAAATGGAAGAATCAGAATAAATTGGCGTCTGAAACTGCAGCATATGCCTCTCATGTCTCCTTATCTCCTTACAAAAACAAACCAGTGTTGGATAGCTATTGTTATTTTCATACTTTGTTTTGATCATTTTAAGAAATTCATAAAAAAATTAACTGATTCAAGTGATCATGGACAAAATGACTGATTGAACAAACTCAACACTGCATCACCAAAAAGCCTCGCTGCCCGCGTCACCGATTAATTTTCAGGTACCAAGTTATGCTAATGGTTAGAGAGGATATCACCCATGCACGACTTTCCTAAAACAACCTCAGGGGTTGTTTTACAAGGGCTGTAAAGCGAGAACATGTGCCTGTGTCAGAGTGGCGGAGTGTGTATCCCTGCTAGCTGTGCATTATCCATTCTGCTGCTGGATTAATGGGGCAATTGATCAATGGCAGACTTGTGTATCCCAGAGAACAGCTGATCACTCACCTACAGCAGGCCCTGACACAAGAGCACCAATCAGCGCTGCAACACCGAGAATGATTACAGACGCATGGCTGCGCCGAGCAGCAGAGGAGCCGCCGCCGACTCCCTCGTCTGACAGCCTGACATTGATACAGGAAGGAGCTGAGGTGGGTTTGCACGCCAGAAAATGAGGATAGGTTCAACAAGGCAGAAACCTAACAGGGATGAAAACACAAGGCGTAAAGCTCAATCACAGAGCTAAGGGCATGCTCGAAGGGAGACAAATGCTCCTCAGCGCTGTCAATATAATGATGTGCTCTTGAAGAGGCATCACAGTTGATGGTATAGACTGAAATAAAGATAAGTACAGTTTGGACCAATGCTTTCTGCAGGAATGAGCCGTGGATACAGGGAGGCTGCTTGCACCTATTGGTATTCAATAGAACCACGTGTTTTCATCTTAAACTGCAGTCAACAATCTGCGCAATCACCTTCCTGTAATGGTAAATAACACAAAAGATGGAAAGAGAAGAAAATGAATTCTGGATGACAAAATCTATTTCTGTTTAGAGTAACAGATACATGAGATCTCTGCTGGTTCTGTTTCAGTCCGAGTGGAAAAGACTATGGATACACACTGTGGATGTGGACCAGAGGTTGTGATTTAATGGTATTGTATATTAATGACGTCAACACTTAAAGGAAATTTTTAAGAAATTTAAAAAAAAAAAAAAAAAAAAAAAAAAAAAAAAAAAAAAAAAAAATGACCACGGCTTCTACATTTGGACGTATATGTAAGCAGGTGAGTCTTTGAATTTAAAGGTGAGTGTGTTAACATTTGATTTTGAAGTATATGGGGATTTGGCAAAATAACAGGAAAAATAAATTCCGATTTTATATTTTGGAAAATGGTTGGGTTACATACCATGTATGCAGCATTTATTGTCTTAAACATGCAAAATCACTGGTTTGGTAATCTGCAAAATCCAATTTGTCTATTGGTCCGAAGTGTTCCTAATGCTGCGATGTGATGTGTGATCACCCATTATCAATCAATCACAAAATCAATTACCTTATCTGATCTATAAGCCAGCCCCCCAATTTTGGTCTACAAATTTAGATTTTTAAAGAAACCCATATATAAGCCGACCCCCTGATGTTGTTCCATCAGTTTATTTGTTCAGCAAATTACCTGTTTTTCTGGGTATTGTCATAGTATTCCTGTGATTTTCTGAAAATAATCCACGTACCGGTAAACATGATATTGATTTCAGCAGCTGATTACCATAACTGACGGATCACAGCTTACTGGCTGCTGCAAAATGTGCTGAATAAGATTTTTATCAGGAAATGCATCATTCTAAGGTATGATTTAAACTATTTTCCATGGGTAGTGGTAATGGGTAGTATTTCCACCCCTGGAAACCTCCTTCTCTGGGATCCAATTTGAATTACTCATGTATAAGCCAACCCCCCGATTTGCACTGTGAAATTTGGCAAAAAAAAAAAAAAAAAAAANAAAAAAAAAAAAAAAAAAACTCGGCTTCTACTCGAGTATATACGGTACAGAAATATTGGACCTACTGGGTAGAATATTTATTCCTGGATGCAAAGCTGTAACTCTGACAGTGAACAGTGTGCAGTTTGTTGAATCGTTCAATCCATTGAGGAAATGATCGCTTGAATCCGTTTATTTCACTCACTGCCTTCAAGCTGAATACAATGGGGGTAGTAGCGCTAATGCGATGTAACGTAGCTAACCCTGAAACAGGAAGAAGAAAACAGGCTCAGTTTGCACACCACACAGCCTTTTGTCTGAGACGTGTAGCTCTTTTACTTTGGGTTGTTTGTTGATGAAATTTCAGTAGGTAGGGCTCCATCCTTTTTTTTTTTTTTTTTTTTTTTCCTGCTATCACCGCTCACGCTGCCCAACCAATTTTTATGTTAATTCCAGACAAATCCTTGTAGCCGCTACTGGAAATGAAAAATGTATGGGGAAATGGAAATATATGAAAACGATGCAAATTACATATATAAATCCCAAGAAGCATTTTGATTACTGTCAGTTACATTAAAAGAAAAAAAAACTGTTTGAACACCACATACCAAAACATAGCATACATATGGTAATTATGTCGATGTATGCTATTTGACAGTTATAGAGTTCATCTCCTTTTTATAGAAAGCAAATGCCAAAAGCAAAAAAGTGTTAGGGACTCTTGGCTAAGGATTTCAGGTTGCAAATCAGCTCAGGTTTAGAGGGTAAAAACGCAACTAAGCACCAGAGTTAGCAGTACTCCAAAAGTAATCAATTCTAACCCCTAAAGTGTGAGCTTAACTAGAATTCACCCAGAGAGGCTCCGCTGCATGGATCACTAGATTATAAGTATAATCGAGAGCATCAGCAAAACATGGAAGGAATGATAATGAATACAAATGGTCCCAGAATT
The DNA here is from genome assembly GCA_014773175.1 of Lucifuga dentata. NCBI lineage: Eukaryota > Metazoa > Chordata > Actinopteri > Ophidiiformes > Bythitidae > Lucifuga > Lucifuga dentata. Next base: position 47,106 of record VXCM01004163.1, read on the forward strand.
GAGCCCTGTGGGACACCATACTTAATTTATCACTATCATAAAACATAATTACCATTCTAAACAATAGATTTATCTTCCAGACAGGATGAATATTAAGCTAATTCTGCAATCACCAAACAAAACTTAAGTTTCTATTTTTATCAGGATATCACTTGTGAAATTAAAATTTGCAATTACACAACATTTGCAAAAGCCAAGGACAGGATTAACAAATATAAATATCTTTTTCAGAGGTAGTTGATTAATTTTATGCACACAGCCAGATGTAAGAGAGTTGTTGATGATGGCTACAACGACCTAACAGCAATAAGAAATTTAAATTCAACCATGACTGGAGGGAGATCTCATGTATTAACATATGTCCATTAGCTCCTATAGAAAAGTTGGAACGAACTGATTTAGGGTTTGTGAACAAGGGAAGATAAACTACTAAGGAAGGAGGGCTAGAATATCCAAAAATAGCTTCCATAACGAATCCCAGATATTGATTTTCTGGTTAAATACAGGGCTATTAAAGGGCTATTAACTACTATAGCAGTATGCATTGATTAGACAAGCTCTGTATGTGTGTGTGTGTGTGTGTGTGTGTGCGTGTTTGTGTGTGTTTGCAGTATCTAGTGAGTGCAGGATGGTCAGTAACATAGAAAGTGTTTTACCTGAAGAGGGGATCCTCATACTAGCTCTAAGGCATCTTCGCTGTGCTGTTCCTCATACAGCATAACTACATCAACACACACACACACACACACACACACACACACACACACACACAAAAACATGCCTCACTAATACCCTCTGCACTGCTCGCTGCGCCGACCCAGCCCTTCAGTGGGCTGTGCCATTTGATCCATGCAGGAGATGATTCACGCTCCATGATCTGGGGAAGAAAAGCGGCAGAGGAATCTCTCTCTCTCTCTCTCTCCTCCACATTCATAATTCAGTATCGAGCCTTCCTCCTCCTCCTCATCCTCTCTTTTTTTTTTCCTGTCTTCTTCCACCCACTGCTTCTGCTGCTGCTCCTCAATGCTGCTGCTGCTGCGTGCACTCCAGTACAGCATCCACAACCTGAGGTATCAGTCGTCTGTAAACCGCCCGTCTGGAACTCTACCTTGAGCTGGAGAGGTAAGGTAAGAGCTAAGTGCTACTTTGCCTTCACGAGATGCAGATTTTGTGGTGTGTGAAATGTATGCCAGCTGCATGCATCTTTTAAAATCTGGGGGCTGATTCACTTCTTAAGTTACTGCATAATTTACATTTTTTATACCTTGCAATTAGATGATTTTTGGAGGAAAGACTTGGTGAGATTGTTGCTATGGTAGCCCACTAAAGCATTAAAAAGAATGTGGTGGTCTTAACACACCAAGGGGTACATTAGAAATCGCTGGAGCGTTGATCGTTGGCATGCAATAAAGTTTTATGCCCTCCTGCCAGACACTAAACACACACACACAAACACACACATATACACAGACCCCTTCTGCAAGCTATTCTACCTTTCTCCTCTCATACAGAGAGATGGTTGAGCTTATCATGCGAGTTCACTCATTTGACTCTTGGTGGAGCTCAAAGGAAATGTGACTGTGTACTTGTGTCACTAAAATAAAAAGTAACAGGATGCCCCTCCATTATTCTGTGTTTTATGAAGTATGGACACTTCCTGTTAGGATCAAAGCTTAACTGTGTGGTTTGAGTTTAATCTAGTATGTTTTGTATGTGCAAAATCTATCTGAATTGCCATTTTTCATAGTAGCATATAATGTGTCTATGCATGATTTTAGAATGTGCTTTCACTCTTTATCAAATTTAGGTTTTATTTGCCAGGTGAAAAGCTGCACTGGTGAAAAACATTCAAATTTGGCTTGGTAAAAATGTCCAGATTTTCACAAGCTCCAATTAGAATTTTCTATAAATAAGCACAAAGATCATGAAACAAGACAGAATAATCAGATCGCTGTATGAGAAGCATTGATTCTACAAAATTCATAAGTTTCTTCTTGATTGTAAAAAAAAAAGAGTCCAAAAAGTATTGTGCAAAATATTCTTGAAAAAAAACTTCTGGTAGAAAAAACAACTAGAGAAAGATTGATTGTCGTGGTTTTCTTTACTGGATTCTAAAAATGTCTTCCTGTCATGTCACCTATCTTCACACCTGCTCTGCAAACAACAAACAATATCCGATTTGTTGTTTTATGAAATATCAAGATTTTCAAATACTCAAAGCCTCAATGAATTATTCAGTTTTTGCATAACTCGTGTGTGTAGATACTCACCAAGTTTGGTGACAACAGACCTAATCATTCATGAGATATTGCAGTTTTTGTTGACTAACCCACGCCCTCTCAACTTTGGCAGCCAATTGTAGCAAAATGGTAAAAAAAATATTAAAACATGAAGAAGTGACCTTTTTCTGCCTTGGTTCATACATTGCATATGCAAAGTTCTGTGTCAACTGAGTCAAAACTGTAGGAGGAGTGAAAAAACAGTTTTGGAAAAAAATCAAAATGGTGGTCAGGCGGAAATGGGCGTGGCTTATGTGGCTAGATGCTTATACATCCAAGGAATCCAAGGATAAAATAATTTTGATTCTAGGACTTACAGTTCAAAAGTTATAGACTGATATACGCCAACATTTTGAAGTTGTTATTATAGCGCCACCTTTAGGTTGATCGGTTTACATTTTGTCACCTGAGTAGCAGTGAAGTTTTTAAACTTATGTGCCAAGTTTCATTGCTTTTAGCGGAGAATGATCTGAGCAATTACAACAGGGTTCCCAGCAATTTGTGCTTGGACCCCTAATTAAAATGACAAAAAATTACTTTAGACTGTAGAGCTTTAAGTTGTATTACAATTGTTATTCATTTATTTATCGGGTAATTTATGTGGAATATTTTCATGAAAATCACATATATCTATCTATCTATCTATCTATATATATATATATATATATATATACACACACACACACATATACATATATATTCTCAGAATGTTTAAAATGAACAAAGAAGTTGTTTCTATCTGCTGAATTGCATCTTTACCTTTAAACTCTGTAAGTACAGTATAACCTGTTGAGAATTTATGGTTGTTTTAAGCTGAAAATGTCTTTGAATGTTGTTTTGACTTTTTGCGCATGACATACAGTACATATCAGCATCAACACAATCTCTCTCTCTCTCTCCCCCCTCCANCCCCCCTCTCTCTCCTTTTTGCTTTCACACACACCCATACACTCTCATGCACACAGAGCAATACGTGGGCAGAGATTGATATGTGACCTCCTGCCTGGTGAAGGAAATTGATTTAATGCACTGTGGCATACCTTTAAGTTGATTTTGTGTTGACTGTGGTTTTATACTGCAGCTGCTGTACAACAGACTGTCAGACAGAGCAAAAGAGAAAAGAAATTAAAAAAAAGTATATATATATATATGCATGAAACTGGCTGTACATGAGAAAATGCTGACATGCACTGAACCAAACTCCGATGTAAGCCAACAAAGCTGCATTTCAAAGATGGTGCTTTGGAGTGAACTAAATATTGATGTTTACTGTATCAGAAAAAGCAATTTCCCAAAATTATTTTTCACAATCACAGACTTTCGCTTTCAGATTTTGATCATCAATTTGCCATATTTTTGACGCTAGTGTATGCTGCCTTGTCACAGACTGAACTCGTGCTTATAGATGAAATATATGTTTTACATTTTGGAGTACAATAGAAATATTGCCTTGTCTTCTGTTTTGGTAGAAATGTTGCAAGTTTTCATTGAATCAAAAGCGATCAACTGTTCAGATTTTAAGATCATGTTACGTTTTGTTGGGTAATTTATCAAGATAGATCAAAAAAAAAAAAAGTTTAACTACATTTTCTTGTTGTTTTCCTGCAGCTTGGGTGGCCATCGCTGTATATTCTGGTGTTGTCTAGTCGCACGTCTTTTCAAGATTACTGACATCTGGAGAATTGCTATTGAATAATAAGGCAGAGGCAGTGTTTTGATTGGCTCAGCCCCCAGAAATGTCACCTTTGCAAAGGTTCCTTTGTTAGTTTGCTGCAATCATAAAAACTAAGAAAAAAACATTACTTTGATGCATTGCAGAGGAGATCATTATTTTAGCTGTAGCAGTCTTTTCTCTCGTTAGGGAGCTTACACGTGATCAGCTGCAAACTTTAGCACCTTTAGCTTTGGATTTAGCGAGCCTCAGAGTTCATATGAGGACTACATGCCAGTTTACAAACCTGGTGTCTCTGTCTGACTACTGACATTTCACCATTCCATTTCATCTTTTGGCCCAGATCATGGTATGGCTTTCAGTCTGTTTTGTTTTTCAACTTGGAAAATCTCTCTGTGCTACGAACTGTTCTCTTCCATCACATTTTGTCATTTCTGCCTATGTCAGACAACTTTTCTTTCATTCGTGGCAAGTTTGAAAGGTCACTGGCAGATGGGTAAAAGTCAAGTTTGGTTGAGGATCAGTGCGACCATGCACAAAGTGTTTACACTAGAAACTGGACATTCCAACTAGAAACCTGTTTATATGTGAGCTATTTTACTATCATTTGGCCTCCAAGACGGTGACTGTTTCAAAGTCTTAAAACAGCACCTCCGCCCTTTTTCACCAACTTTTCTACTTGAATTTGTCCAGGGATTTGTCAGTCTGAAAGTTGCTAACATGCTCATGCAAACAGTTCACATCTTCTGTGGATTACCTGCAAAAACACAGCTATTGTTTGTGTACAGTAAAACACATTTCTATTGTTTGTCAGAGTAAGAGCAGCCTGATGCAATGTCTGAGTCTGTGTTAGTGTTAGATGAAGTCAGGCTGGACTCCAGGATGATTTCTTTTCATTTCTGACATCAACAAACAAAAGGTACATGAGTGAAAAAAGAAAAAAAAAAATCAATTGTGCAAACTTTCACTCCATTTTTGACCAAAAATAGTTGTGCTTCTCTTTATCGGAAAGTGACTGTAAAACCTTGACCTTACATAACTATTCAGGCCAACAAAGATTCATGAAATTTCATTAATCATGAAGCACAAAGGCTGAGGCATAATTCGTTAGCAATAAACACAATGCTGGTTTTGTTTGGGTAGGGCTATTAGCATTGGATGTTCCGCATTGGATTTCAGTGTAACAGGGTTCTATTGTTGCACCTTGCATATAGCTGTTGATTAAAAATGCCTGCAGCAGATTCCTGTGATTAGCCAGCTGCTACCTGCTGTTGGAATACAATAAGCAGAATGGTGTCAAGGTTTCAGGGTCAAATTACACTGAAGTTTTGTTATTTTACAATGGTACTATATTGATTACTGTAAGTGTTATATATATTTTGCTAAAAAAAATAGGATGTATTTATTCCATGCAGAATATATTATACAGAAAAATATTAATATATATTTTTCTGTATCCATGCATTCATTCTCTATACCTATTTATCCTGTTTATAAATGTGCAGGATAATAGAGGGCTTAGTTATATTTTAATTAAATTCATCTAAACTCACTCATTTTTGAGCTTTATTAAATCAGGATGGTCTGTTTAGATCAAGTCTTTTTTTCCTGCCAAAGCTGTTTCACATTTACATTGCACGAACCAGCATGTCTTCACTGTCAGAGCAGTTTACACCTTCATTCATGTGACTCTAACAACTCCAGCAACTCTTTTATGACTCCATGTGACCCAATGAGTCACCTGAGTCAAGACTCTCAGAGGATAAATGCTGATCTTCATGACTAAAGAGTAAGAATTCCAGTTGCCTTAAACTCCTGCTATTGATATCAATTGACTTGGATAATGAGTACCTATATGAGCCAACAAACCTTCAGAGAGACACACAATTAACAAATTAATTATGAAAATTAACCAAACAGATTTGAAAATGACTTGTACAGTGGAGCTCTGAAAACTTTACAGTAAAGCTTTAGTGTTTCTAATTGTTAAAATTATTAATTATCGAGTTCTATTTAGAAATAGTTATATTTCTGTAGCAGAGAGTTTTGAGGGTCACGCTGAATGTTTTTCATTGATTCTATGCAATCGTTAGACTCGTACTTCATTCTTTTGTAATTTGTACACAATAGATTTCTGTGGTTCTTTCAGATGGAGGCGACATTCTTCTGAGGTGATTCGCTGCTTTCAGACACAACTTAAATCACAATTTGAAACCTTAGAGGACATCTATTTCACTCTCTTTTTTTATTTTTTGCAGAATTTACATTTTAAATTGATTTCTACCAGGATTTTGTTTCCCCATGCAGCCAAAACTTATTGTGTTTCCTGCCATGAATGGGGTCCTCCTGCAGCGAGGACAGCTCAAATGTTTGCACTGCAACATTCAATTTCCCAATGGATTTTGTTTTCCCCGTTCAGTTATTGAGCTTTTCCTCCCAGGTTTTATTATTCAAAATAAACAATTGAAAATTCACAAATTTGGTTTTAGTAAAAGCTGAAAATAAAATATCAATAAAGTGATTCTCGTGGGTCAGAACTTTCAGCAACCTGCTATAGATTTACCTGCAGCTCTTAAGGGAAAATGGTTTATTGATCTGTGGCTTTTATTGAAAGAACAAGTCAATAACAAGTAGTTATATTACAAAAAAACAGCACTACCTGTTATTTGTAAATTGCATGACACGATGCAGAAATACGAACACGAATTCTTCATCTAATCTTGCATTTTTGCCAGATAAGATCTTAAACAAACTGATTAAGCCTTATCAGATATTTTAAAATCGTTTAATTTCACTTGGGATTTTGATTGATATCTGTCATTTTTTTAAAACAAAACTGGATTTTAGATCGAAGATTAATCTGAGAATCTGCATATTCTCCCTGAGATTTAGTTGGTTTTAACATGTAAATAAAATATTTGGAAGATGTGGGTCCCTGCCTCGTTTTCCACCTTTGGTTTTAAATCTGCTTTTACAGCCAGTTTAGTAAAAAAAAAAAAAAAGTTTCCCTGAGGAGCATCGCGCCACTGAATCCTCCTTTAAAGATTATTCTCATGGCATTTCTTATTTGTCAGATGCAAGTAGTTCAAAGTGAAAGATGCCAGACAGATACCAAAAAACAACTACATTTACACTGCAGGTCTGGATTTTGTGGCTGTCTGATTTTTTTGACACACCCAATACTTGTATTTACAAGATTTAGAAAAAACCCACGTGCAAATGAGGCTTTAGTTTCTGAGACTGAGATAAACAAAATGGCGTAGTGAATGCTTGAGACAGAAATAATTATTCAAGCTATTGCTTTTCAAGGTTTCTTTAAAGGTCCAGAACAACTCAATTATATTTAAAGCAGAGAAGAAAGATTAGAATGTTGCAGCAATGATCGCTGCTACATCATCTGCAAACCAAGTACAAAAGTGTGACTTTTATTGATGTGTTAGTTGGAATCACAACAAAATTTGCATCTGTGTTTTTGAATGACAGTGTTGGCAGAGAACCAATAAACCCCCATCTTTGTTTTCAAAGACGTACAGTAATCATCTGCTAAGAAATGAACTCAAAGTTGTAGTTTTTCAGTCAAAGTTTTCAGATTGGAAAAAAAAAAGGGGGCTGATTTATGAGTGACTTTCATTTTTTAGAAGGAATTCAAGATGTTTATTATTCTGCTCAGTTACATTTCTGGCCAGGGAATTCAACCTTTGATATTTGCAGGCCTGGTCTGATTTCACTGACCCTTGTGAATTCATTCCACATGAAGCACTGTCTCACACTGTGTTTACTTTGATCAGCAAGTCCAAATGTGTGTTATCTTCTTCCTGCTAACACCACCACATACTAATTTCATGTATGTTTAAAAGTGGTCTTTCTGAAATACTAATCATCCAAGTCCAAATCTGATCTAGCTTTCTTTCTTTCTTTCTTTCTTTCTTTCTTTCTTTAGTCTAGCCAAAACATCCCACTTTAGTTCTCTCTCTCTCTCTCTCTCTCTCTCTCTCTCTCTCTCTCTCTCTCTCTCAGCTCATTTCATTTTATGGAGATGGCACCCCATTAGTGAGATGATTTTGCTACAGATTTCACAGAAATGTATGCCACTGAGAGGTCCTACTTCAGTCTGAAAGATGTTCTGCATGATCAGCCTCTTTAGGAGGCAAAATAACAGTTTATCACCAGCTGGCTGCAAGTCTTTGTGTGGCTGGAACTGATGCCAAATCCTAAACAGTCTGGTGGTGGCGCTATTTTTCCACCATTGATCTGTCGAGACACATTCTGAAGTAAATATCCACTGAACTGTTGGATGAAATTCAAAGATAGAAAGAGAAAAACAATTTTATTAAACAAATAATGTCAACAAATGCTGTTGTCTCAAGTGTGACACATAATAGCATGCAAATATTTTGATCTAAGCCTGTTTATTTCATTAACATTTCACAAAAAACCTTCAAACAGTGACAGATTGTGCTCATCCCAGAACACATGCACCACAATGTTGCATTTTTTTTAAAGTATAAAGTGACTGCTGCAGTCAGTTGGAGAATGGCCATTCATACTGACATGTAATAATAATTAAAAAATACATAAATAAATAAATGAACATGAGTTTCACAGCACAACATTGAGTCAAGCTCATCAAAAACCAAGACTATGGTAAAGCTGTGCACATTCTAACACATTTAGAGCTTTGCAATGAGACTATCTCTGCACTTAAAGTAATTAATCCATTTTAAACCTGCATAAATCATTATTTTTGATACAAAACAATGCAACAGCTGAAGAAGGGGTACTCAAGTCAAAGCCTTGGAGTTCCACTTGCTAAACTTGCACCAGTCCAGGAATGGTTGATTAGGTGAATGACATTAAAGTTTCGTAAATCAAGTTTGTTATTTGGCAGGGCTTAATCAAATATACACCACCTTCAAATATTCTTGATAAACACAAAAGTTAGTGAGCTCTAACCGTTTAGCTGTTTTCCTTTTTTGTCAAAATCCGATAACATCTACAGAATGCATTCCTTCCAGAATAAGACTTGTCCATTGTGACAGGAAGTACTAAAATAAAAAAAACAAACAAACACAGCATTCATAAAGTGACAGAATAATGATATATCACTCACAACCAGTTCGGCTCTGGTTGCCATGAAGTTGTTGTTCTTGATCCGGATTGTGGTTTTTCAGTCCAGATCTGAACCAGAGACAGCTCAATACAGAGTCTCTACAGATCTTTTAGCCACTTTTAACTCATTGCTTTTGTTTCTATAGACTACATGGTTGAGTCTCATGGCTCTCATGAACCAAACCATTCACATAGGCAGCCGTTTCCAGCACACCAACTCAGACCTCATCAATGATACACTAAACAGCAGAGAAATGACTCCGTTGGGATACGACGGCAGATATTTGCCATTATTTGATTAGCTAATGGTATTTTGGGACTGTATTTATGTGAGTTTGCTTGATTTTCTGATCCTTAATGGTCAGGTAAGATTCAGCCTTCGACAGATGTAACTCATAGCTTATATCCCTGATTTCCTGTGCACTTTCACCTGTTTAGCAAACTTTCTAGACATCTGAGTCATGACCTGAAGAGTTAGCTGTCCTATGTTGGCTCATGTTCTTGTCCAGTGGTTGTTATTCTCCCATTTGTCACAACCAGGCTCAAAGGCCACGACAAACAGAGAGAACGCATGGCTGAATGACAAATAATGATCGCATTCATTAGTAAAAATGGCGAACAACGAATGGAAAACAGTTCTGTTTTGGAGCATCAGGGTAGTCAGTCATGACTGATGGTGTTGTAAGGTGCAGAACAGAAGCAAAAGCAACAGCAAAATCGAAAGGAACAACAAATGGTGCATGAGGAAGCGGCCATGGGTGTCAGCAGGACGCCACTCCAGCCAACAAACACACAAGAAAGACTACGACAGCGGATCTTAAAGGTGACAGGACGTCTGGCAAGGTGCACCTAGTTATCATCATAATTGCAACTCCGCCCAGCAGGACCTGAGCAGGAAACACAGAAAATCCTGACATAACCAGAGGGCCGTCACACATCGTATAGATTAATGTGCTTCTTGTTAAATTTGATTGTAGACTTTGCTGCCTCTGTTATATATTTTTAGGTTTTGGATCTTTGGGGTGGGCAGGTTTTTGGCTGTAGCATGTTGGCAGGCTGGAAAGCTACATGGATGCTGTGGTTCTTGAAAATCCTCATGCGTTTCTCAGATACTTCGGCTACATATGGCACTGTGTTTTTCTGTTTGTTCTGTTTTTCCCTCTTCATCTGTTGGTTTGGCATTCATGTCGGATCTTGTTGTCTTACCAAATGCCCAGACTGGATAACCGCAAGCTTTGTGAGCTTCTCTGAGATATTTATATATATATATATATATATATTTTATCTTTGGCTTCGGAACTGGTCAACACATTCTCAGCTTGGTTGCGTGGAGTTGTGATGACTCCCAGCTTGTGTTCTAGGCGGTGATAGGAAATCGTAGATACAGGTCTGTGTGGGTTGGATTCCTTTCATAATTCTAGCTGGACCCAGGCTACTGATATATGCACCCATGTAAAGTCATTAAGCAGTAAATTCAATGTGTTTCTTACCTCCACCAAGCAGGTCATGTCATCAACTGGATCTGTTTGTTTGTTGGAAGACTAGCTGAAAAGATTATGATTTGGATGATGATGGATTTGGATGAAATTTGGAGGACAGGTAGATAATGTCGAAAAGAAGTGGTGATTAAATTTTGGAGGTGGATATTCTGGATCCAGGAGAAACTTTTAGCCAATGACATCAATGCTAATAGGCTGATTTCAGTTAAATTTAGCTTGGTGGCTCTTTTTTTTTTTTTTTTTTTTTTTTTTTTTTTTTTTTTTTTTTTTTTTTTTTTT